>MKEJ01075215.1:0-24741 GCA_001753735.1 Embelia ribes
TATTTTCCATAACTCGACTTGAGCATAAAGATTATATACAAAGGCCTTGAAGAGAAGTTCAAATTATAGAAAATAAAAGTAACAAGCTCTCTACTTCTCACTCTTGTTTCGTAAGCTTTACAAAGCCTTGTTCTTTCACTTTCATACATATGTTTTAAACTTTCTTTTAGAGTCTAAAGTTGTATCACTCTCAAGGAAGTTTGGTTCTAACTTGAGGGGTTGTTTCAAGTAGAAATAAGCTAGCATTTGTGAAGCTAGCAATTGGTGCAATCATTTAGTTGGTGATAACAGAACCTCAAGCAGTTTGACTTGAGAGAGTAGACGTAAGGGATCAACAACTATTTGGCTGAACCACTATAAAACTCTGTTTGCATTTCTATTCCTTTTACCTATTTATATTCTAATTATTTATTTTATTAATATTTATACTTCAAGAGTTTAAAGGGTTATTTTGTCAAAAAGCTTTTAAGTTATATTTTCATACAATTCACCCCCTTTTGTGTTTGCCTAAGGGATAACAAGTTGTAACAGAGCACAGTCTCTCGTTTTTAAAACCTAACAATTTTTTAGTAAAAATCCATCGCAAACATAATACCTACTTTTATTCAAGAGGGAAGTTCTATCTCAAAGCCTCCATTTTTTAATTGGTCAAATTACACTTATTGGAAAAATCAAATGCAAATATTTTTATGTTCGAAAAACATAGAGGAGTGAAAATTTATTAAAACGAGGTATACTTTTCCATAGAAATAAGGCACGATTATTGAAATAGAGAATATACATGATATTGAGGCCAAATCCTACTCCCAAAACTGTAAGGTTATGAACTCCTTAATTTGTGCCTTATCACATAATGAGTTCAACAATATTTCATCTCGACAAATTGCCAAAGATATTTGGGATAAAATTGAGAATGTGCACTAGGAAACTAGTATTGTAAAATAATTAAAAGTTAGCATGTTAGTTCATCAATATGAAATGTACCACTCCCGGAATGCATGATAGATTTGTTAAAATTATTAACGATTTGAAGTGTCTTGATAAGGAGTATTCAATCAAGAAGATGTGTATGAAAGTGCTAAGAAGTCTTTCAATGAGTTGGCTTCTAAAGGTCACCACTCTCATGGGAATTCAAGACTTTGAAAAATACTCCCTCGACTAATTGATGGGATCCTTAACTACATATAATATTAATATGGATGGCTGGGGAGAGTATGAGGCAGCAAAAAAGGAAAGGGGAAGGGGCATTGTACTAAAGAGCACATTACTTAAAGAAAGTGATAATGAATCAAGTGATATGATATAACCATACTCATTCAAAAATTCAAAAAATATCTGAAGAAAAAAGAGGGCTCAAATTTCAAAAATTGACCTAAGGGGAATCAAGTGAGGAAATCATAATTTGTTATAATTCTAAAAAGCTCAACCATATTAAATCGGAGTGCCCTTACTTAAAAAAAGAAAAGAAAGAAAGAAATAATAAGGCAATGGTGGCGGCACGGGGGAGAAGTGAAGTTTCAAGCTCAGGTAAGGAGGAAGAAGTAGCAAAATTTTGCCTCATGGATATTGAAAATGATTCGTTACACTATTCCTTTAATGATTTATCTATTTCTTGTTAATTTTCACATGATGAATTACTTGATGCATTTTAGGAGTTACACAGTGAGTACCAAAACTTAAGAAAAAAACATAAAATTTCAAAATGAAAATAGCAATTCCTGGTGAGAATGATGCTTCAATTAACGATTTTTTGAAAATAAAAATTCAAATTCTCACTAAGAAAAAATATGATTTTGCTAAGGAAAAAGATGATTTTACTCAGGAAAATATCGATGGGAAGAAAAAGGTTGAGGATGCAAATAATACCCTTACTAAATTTACAAAAGAGAAAGAAAATTTAGACAAGATCTTTGGTTTACAAAAAGGTTTTTATGACAAATCAGGCATTGGTTAGATTGGTACTCCTAAAAAAAAGTATGTGAATGCTTTCACCTCACATGCATCATGTATTTATTATAGTTACCATAATCATATTTCGCTTGAATGTCCACATAGATATAGAGTAGCCCACAAGGGCTTGAAATAGGTTGTTAAAACTCATATTCATAGTCTAATCACTTAGGATTGCATTTTTTTTTTTTACGATTATAAATCACTTTCAATTATACTTTTAATTTGAGCATAATTTTGTTATAAAAATAATATATACTCCCAAAAAAGATCACTTTTGATATGATTATTCAATTGATTTCCAAATGAGGAATTGCATATCCATGAATGTCAATGTGTAGTATATGTTTTCAAAATGTTTCAATAATTGGTATCTTAGAATGATCGACAGATTATATTTTATCAAAATTTATTGAATGTTAATATAATGATGAGACTTTGTGCTGCAAAAGATCAAAATTTTCTCCTTATTATACGTACAATTTCTCCTAAAAGTGGAATATACAAGTTCAATTTGGAATCTTTTCAAAAAGGTGATATCTACAAAATTATTTTGATAAATGGGGAGCATTGTTTCTTAAAATTTTATTTTCAAACAAGTGCTCAATCATAATTTCAAAATTATTGAAAAATGAAAATTTTCATATCTTATTTCATACAACTTCATATAACATCTCTTATATATTTATACTTTGATTTTGAAATATTGATTATATTTTGATAATGCCACATGGGGAGAAATATGTGAAAGATACTGAAATCTTTGAAACATTTTTAATAATTGCTCTAAAAGTTATTTTATACAAATAATTGACATTTGTTAAACATTACTTACTTTATATGCTCATGTATTTTTTATATATGCACTTACATAGGGGGAACAAAATTAAACTTAGTATTTTTATTTTGTCATCATAAAAAAGGGGAAGATTATTGACCAAAGTTTTAATCAATCATATTTTGATGATGAAAAATGAGTCACAGACAAAGTTTAATTTATGTTTATCATCAGACAATATTTGAGCAAGTTTGTGTGAATGTATAAAATTTATTACAAGCTCAAAATACAACATAACTTGAAGAAAAATAAGTATCGAAGAAGTAGAGGCCTAAATGGTATATTTCAATGAAAGTTGTTCGGTAAAATAGTTATATCTCATAACTTGTAAATCCAATAAATATTTACAAAACATGTATAGAAAGATAATTCAAATATCTACAAATTTTATATTTTTATTAAAAATCCAATTTAGAGTGCAAAATGACTAAAATGAAGAAAACCAATTTAATTAGTCAAAACCGATACTATTCCATAAAATGGGTATATTTCTCAGCTCGTAGATCCAATGAAAGTTTGCTTTATTTTTATAGAAAGAGAATTTAAAAATCTACAATATTCGTGTTTTGATGAAGACCAAATTCTAAACACAAAATGGTCAACAAAACCAAAAAGCACAACAATAGATGGTCAAAGACCAACAACCTACGGTCAATGTCCACACTACGGTTAATTGCTTGTCAGACTATAGCCACATGTCCAACAGCAAATGGTAACATGATCAAAAATTGAAATTGTTGATTCATTTTCATCATTTAAGAATTGTTTTGTATAACTCGACTTGAGCTTTAAGACTATTAATAGAGGTTTTGAAGAGAAGTTCAAATCATCCAAAATAAAAAGCAACAAGCTCTCTGTCACTCTCTCTTATTTCACAAGCTTTACAAAGTCTCATTCTTTCACTTTCATACATATATCTTAGGTTTTATTGACTTTATTTTTTATAGTCTAAAGTTGTATAACTCTTGATGGAGTTTGGTTATAACTTGAGGGGTTGTCTCAATTAGAAATGAGTTAGCATTTGTGAAGCTAACAATCAGTGTAATAGTTTTGTCGGTGATAACGGAATCTCAAGCTGTTTGACTTGAGATAATGGATGTAAGTGATCAATGGATCTTTGACCGAACCACTATAAAATCTTGTTTGCATTTATCTTCCTTTTAGCTCTTTATATTTTAGTTATTTATTTTATTAATATTATTGTTTAAAGAGTTTAAAGGATTATTTTGTCAAAAAGTTTTTAAGTTTTATTTTTTCACAATTCACCATCTCTTATGTTTGCCCAAGAGACAATGAATTGAATTTTAAAAATATTATATATTCACCATCTTTACATAAATACATACACATAAAATCTAAGGTTACAATCATTCTTTAAAATATTATCATAATTAATATTATTTTTTAAGAAATACTATCATAATATAATTCCTACCAAAATTAAGGCAATAGATATCAATTTTTTAAAAAAACATTTATTATGGTATGAATCCATCGGACTAAAATCATAAAATAAGAACAAAAAAACAAAAATAGAGGATATCATACAATTTTTTTAATCAAAAATAATATTATGAAAAATATTAACTAAAAAAATTCATCACAATAGAATTATACCAAACCTAAATTTCTTGAAAATTAAATTCATTAAATTATAAATTTTTATTTGAAAAATTTACCATAATATAGTTCATCTAAAACCAATCTTATTTAAACTGTAAACCGTACAAAACATATAGTTGGAACACAAAGACAAAAAGTTACTCTATGAATTGGCATAAAAAGATAAAATCTATAATTAAAAGAATACCCAAAGTTATTTAAGTTGTATAATTATACTAAAATTATCCATTCAACTCTTTTTTTTATCCATTAGTGACGAGTATCCATATAATTAATTAACACATGTCTCCTTATTAAGGATTTTTAGAAAATAAAACTTATCATAAAAGAACTCCTCAAAGCTAAACTTCTTGAAAAATATAACACATTTAAATTCTACTATATTATTTGAAAATATTAGCATAATATAATTCTTCTAAATCTAATACTGTTGACAACATATATTTTTTTTAAAAAAATATATGTCAAAATCGACTCTATGTATTGAAAAAAAAATAATGAAAATTATAATTTTAAGAAAGATAAAATATATTTATGCAATAATTTGTCGTGCGCCGAGGAAATACTAATTTGATGTCATCAAATCCTGTAAAATGACGAATTAATCTGGCTCCACTTTTAAAATTTTGAATTATACTACAATTAACTAATTGGATTTCCTTTTACTCATTATTATATTATATATCATTTCAATTCACCAATCCAAAGAACCAGATTCTTTTTTTTTTTATTATTATTATTACTACAATCAGCAATGAAACAGATTCTTAATAAAGTAAATTCTTCACAAGCAATTTCACTGGTCAATAATATTTAATTCCATGATCAACATAATCTAGAAGTTAATTGAATAAAATTAAACTAAAACAAAAATCTAAAAGAAAAAGATGATTCTTTAAGATTAATTTGCTATTCGTGAATAGTACTATAACCTTAACATGATAAGCCATAAAGTGATTGTAAAACTATTGTATAAGATGACTGAGCTTTAACTTTTGCAAAACAAAAAAGTTGCAATTCTCAGGCTTACTGGTATGTCCTTTTTCTTTTTCTTTTTTTTTTAAAAAAATCAAATTCTTAAAACAATTTTTAAAAATTAATTTTAAAAACTAATATATTTTAATATGATAAATAATTTTTTTTAATCTTTTTTATTAGCCAGTGTAATATTTGGTAAAATGAATTATTTATAGAAAAAGATAAAAGTTGTCATAAATAAAAATTTAAAAGTTTTGTACTATACTTAATCATAAAAAATACATAAGCAACTTTTAAAATCAATCCCAAAGTAATTCTAAAAGCACCCCACAATAATACATGCAGATGTTGAAAAGTATTATAATTTTATTTTGCCAAACACCATCATCTTTTCATTTGACCTCCAAAATGATCACACATGGGTTTGTTGATTTTTAAATTTCGCATCTCAAATTGGATTATTAAAATTGATTCTAAATACGAGTGTAATTTAATTTTTTGGTAATTAAAATTTAAAAGATATCTTTTTAAGCAGTGTAATGTTTTGTAAAATTGTATTTTTATTGTAGGACAAAGTAGATAACACAGAGAATGCAATATATCCAATTAAAATTATTTTTATATCATGATAAAAAAATGCAGAATTAAAATTTTAAAAAATACTTTTAAGTTTGCTTCTAAAAATATCATTAGAATAACATAGAATAACAAAAAATAGATTAATAAAACCTAAGTTAAAGTTTACCAAATAGCTTACTCTGCATATATATGTTTATATATACACCATTAAAATAGTTGTCTATGCATTAAATTATTGTTGATTTCCTAAATTTACCCGTAACAAAGTGTAATTTAATATGGTTTGTGTGAATATTATTAAATTGTAAAAAGTCACAATAAATAAGGATAATTTAAAAAATTTATAAAATTTTAGCAATTATTTTTATAAAATAAACAATATTTTAGTACATAGCTAAAAAAAATGAACTAAAATATTGATACAGATGGAGTTCAACAGTATCAAAGTTACTAGTAAATCGTACTTGTCAACAATAAAATAAATTTATTTAATTGAGTTTTTTCCGCAAGCATAATAAGTAGGCTTCAAAATTACATAATCAATCTACCCATCTCTATATTTATATATATTATATAATGCACTAAATATAATTCGACAATTGATTAAAAAATAAATTAAAAATTTTGCCAACTCTACAAATTGTTAAATTTTTTGATCCAAAATTGGTGTTACGCGTAATTGGTGAAAATATTTTAATATATGTTGCTATAAGGCCAATTATTATTTTAATTAATTTACACACTCGTATAGGTTAAGCATCCGTTTACTCTCCTCACCCCTCTCTCTCCCTCTCTCTCTCTCTCATCAAGGTAGATCTAGGTCGCCTCTCTCGCCGCCGAGTCTCTCCCTCGCCGCCAGTCTCTCTCTCCGTCAATCTCCCTCCGCCTTGCCGCCGCCGAGTGTCCATCTCTCTCTCGCTCAGTCGGAGCCACAGCCTCGTAGTCTCACCGTAGGTATGCTTTTCTTTGTTCTCTTTCCTTATATGTGCCCTAATCTCTTTGTTCTCTTTCATTAAAATTGAGTCAACATGTTATGTATAAAATTGTTAAAATTGATGTCATCAACATAGCCAAATTTGTGGCATTAACATAACCAAATTGATGAAGATATTATTTAGTTTGTGGTTGAAAACTTGTTGATGAATCAATGATAAATTTAGTTGAGTTAAATTTGTTCATTTGTTGAATTTATTAATTGATTGCAAAGGTTAATATTTTCTGCTATTGGGGTGGAAATATTATTGACACTGTTGATGGAGTAATATATTCTATGGATTAGTACAAGTTAGTGAGAGTGTCTCGGGATACAAACTATGAAACAATTATGGAAAAACTGTTTGAGAAAATTGAGCTTTCTTCATATCGTTTTAGCTTGAAATTGACTGTCTTTTGCCTTCGTTGGCTAGGGATAATTTTGTGACACATATTGGGTCTCATTTAGAAAATGATGATTCGTTAGATGTAATGTTTGGGTGACAGATATATCGGGGATGATATTTGTTGAATTATATGTAGAAGTTGTTGAGAAGGATGAAGAGATACCCTCCCTAAATGCAAATTTACTTGGTTTGGGCGAGTTTGCTCAATACACGCAATTGCTTTCCGGAGAGATTGGCTTAGAAGATGTGTAATTTAAATCAAATTGTAATGAGTTATATTAAAATTGCTACTTGTACTCGACAATGTCTAATAATGCTTTGTCACGTTCAATGGTTCCATCTTGTACACATCAATGTGCCCGATCCTACTTTCGATGTGCCTGATCTTACTTCCGATGTACCCGATCCTACTTCAGAGATGGACATTCCTCATCCACATCCAGTGACACAGCTACAAGATATTGAGGCGCGACCTCAAAGGCCAATTAGGAATTCGAAGCCAGTTGTTTGTTTAGCCGAAAGGTTAAGAAGACAACATTGATAATTAGTTTTCAATTAATTTTGGAATACTATTTAGGTTTTGACGGTGTATATATATTTTAACTATTTATTGTAGCAGATTTGGTTTTGTGTGTTCTGGTTATTTTGGTTTTGTGAATGCAGGTTGGTTTTATGCATAATTTGTATTTCTTTTTTTTTAGATACAATGCAATTCACCATATGAGGTGGCAAATTTGTAATTCTTTTTTTTAGATAAAATGCAATTCACCCTATGAGGTGGCAAATTGCTTAAAAACCAGTAATTTGTCATCTCTGTTGGTGAATTATATGTGGGTTTAAAATTCAATTAATTTGTCATATATTTTGGCGAATTGTGTTAAAATATTTTAACTAATTTGCCATTTATGTTGGCGAATTGTGGGTTTGGAAAATTAAATAATTCGCCATTAGCATTGGTGTATTAATTAAAATATTTTGAACAATTTGTCATATGATATTGCTATTTATCTTAGGTGCACCATATATACGTAAATATGGGGACTGGTGGACCGATTACGTAATTTTGGGGCCCAATTGTCCCATTTGCGTAACAAATTCCCCTTGAATTGGTGTGTTGACCAATGGAATGAAATATAGAGCCAAGATATATTAAGTTTTCGAGTGTATCTCTCTCTATGAAGAAAATCTTTGGCCTTTTTCCATTAAGTTTTCTACCTTCGGGGTCAAGGTATATGCCCCATCATTGTTATTTTCTAATTTATTTATATTTAATTAATATTATTATAATTATGTAATCAACTCACGACGAACTTGATTACATGCCAATTTTGTTTAGTTATGGTTTGGTGTTGATCTCGCTCAATTTTTTCTTATTCATACTAATTCGTGATTCGATGTTTGCAAAATTAGGGTTTTTTTTTTCGCGCAATACTAATCGTCTAATGTGTTGTTTGCATGTTAAACTCCCTTTTGAAAAAGATTGGTTCTTTTACTGGTCTTACAAATGCCCTTTTTGTAATTGTTATTGTTATTATTATTACTATTATGACATAAGATCTAAAAATTGGCTCTTTTGCTGGTCTGAAAGGTGTCCTTTATGTGATTTCATTTATTATTATTACAATTATTCTATTATTATTTTTCAATTCGCTGTGTAAGGTAGATGTTTTTGCGGAAAAACCCTAATTCTATACTTTCTTTCTGTTTAACTCATATCCTTCCGTGTTACTTACATCATGTTTTTAGATCTTTACCTCTGCCAGATCTCCATATACGCCTAAACTACCTTAAGCAGATTCTCTTTCAATAATAATTATAATAATAACAACTACAAAAAGGGCATCTCTAAGATTAGTAAAAGAACCAATCTTTTTCAACTGGAAGCTTAATACGCAAACAACACATTATATGATCAATATTACGGAAAAAAACCCCTAATTTTGCAAACATGGAATCATGGATTAGTATGAATCAAGCATAAATCGAGCGAGATCAACATCAAACCCTAATTAAACAAAATTGACGTGTATATGTATATGTATATGTATGGCAATGTTATTAAAACTCTCAAGGCGCTTGCTTAGGCTCTCGGATGAGGCCAAGGCACCTCATAATGGTCTGGGCTAGCAATGTCACTAAGGTGCGGCTAGGCGAGCACCTTGAGCTAACGCACTAGCACGTAAGGCGCTAAGATGAGTGCCTCACTCGCATCATGCTATTTTTGTTCTTTTTGTTTTTTGTACTATCTTTGTATATATGCTATTTTTATGATACGTTATATTGTAGTTGTCACTCACTATTGCTTATCAAGGAAAGGATCACTAGCACAAACTTTAAAAAAGGCTACACGTCAATATATCGAGAAACTACCGCCAATTCGTCGTGCCTATAACAAAAACATATATTTCCAAATATTTAAGAGAGCTAAGAATTTATGAGATAGTGTATTTTTGTTAAAAAAACAATTAGCGGTTTGCTTTGCTCGGGTGAGAGTGCCTTAGTTGGCACTAGCGCCTCAGGCAATAAAGGGTCTTGGCGTATGAGCGTTTAACAATACTGATGTATGGTCTAGTAAGTAGTGTCTACCATCGGCATCATCACCAACATCTGCTTTGTTGCTTACAACTCAATTGCCTACTCTTGCAGGAAATCTGTGTGCTTCTTCGTGCTTACGTTTCAAACTTCTCAGCAGCAGATATATTTTAGTTGCTGAACCTCGAAATGGTTTTCAGCTGTTCTGATGGTGGTATGCAGTCACAGAGGCATATCCCCAGTAGTAGTCACTGGGATGCAATGTCCCAAATAACTTATAATGACTTCTCAAACTATGAGCAGATTAAGCTTCGAGAGGATTTCCGTCAAAGAATTACTTGGCATGAAGAAGCTACTTGCAACAGTTTATTGTCCCCAGGAGATTTTCATCCAACTCATGCTACTAATGTTGAGAGAGTGGACCTTTCAAACTCTGTTGGTATAAATCTTAGATATGCTGATCCGAGCCGTGAACGGCAACTTAAGAATCAACAAAGGTGGATATTACTTTTGTTGCACGCTCGGCGGTGTATGGCCCCTCAAGGACAATGCCAGGAAGTTCACTGCGTAAATGTCCAACAACTTTTGAAGCATATGGAAAGATGTAGTAATGTGATGCCTCAGTGCAAGTACCCTCGTTGCCACAATACGAAGGTTTTAGTTAAACATTACAAGCAATGCCGAGATACATTTTGTCCTGTATGCATTCCTGTAAAGAATTTTATAGAAAGGCACTTGAAGTCTTGCTCCGATTCAAACCCACACCTTGGTATTCCACATTCAGTAAAAAATGGCGTGGCTTTAGAAGATTTACAGACCTCTTCAAAACGCATAAAAGTGGAGAAGCCTTTTCATACTCCTCTTGTTTGTAGCATGGGTGGAAGCTTATCCATATCCGTTCCTCCTACTCGGGGTCAATCTCATGTGCCCCATAGTGTAGCATGCTATGAATACCCAAATAGTGAGCCTTCTTTTACACCAATGAAACCGGAACTTACTGAAGTTAAATTGGAAATTACATGTGATGTGAACAAGGACAACATAGATGGCACACGCAACTGTATACTTGCTAAAGTGCCTCCTAGTACGTCAGATGGTCCTGTTGGTTATGCTAATATGGAAAATACTAATTTGAAGGCTCGTTTAGATTCAGACCCATGCCTTGGTATTCCACATTCAGTTAAAAATGGCCAGTCTTTAGAAGAGTTGCAGACCTCTTTGAAACACATAAAAGTGGAGAAGCCTTTCCAACCTCTTTTAACTCGTACCATGGGTGAAAGTTTCTCCACATTAGTTCCTCCTACCATGGTTCAATCACATGTGCCCCTGATTGTACCATGTCCTGAATACCGAAACGATGACCCTTCTTGTACACCAATGAAACCGGGGCTTACTGAATCTAAAAAGGAAATTACATGTGCTATGAACGAGGACAATATAGATGACACACCCAAACGGAAACCTGCTAAAGAACCTCCTAGCACATCAGATGGTCCTGCTGGTTATGCTAAAAAGGAAAATGCTAAAAGTGAAAGGGAGGTCGTTCAATTCAAAACAGGAAAATCCATTGCAAATGCACTGGGAACAAAATCTGGAAGGCAAAAAATAAAGGGAGTGTCATTGACTGAATTGTTTACTCCTGATCAAGTCAGGGAACACATCAGAGGACTGAGGCAGTGGTTTGGCCAGGTCAGTTCATGAATTTGTTTACGGTTTTTAACCTTCTTTATCAGTTCTGTCTTTCTTCTGGAAATGTTTGTCAGTCCTTTCATGTCGTAGGAATAGTGAATTTGTTTATTGTTTTTGACCTTCTTTATCGATATAGAACCAAGATCTATGTCCCACAGCTAGTACCTCATGCGTAAACACTACGCTTTTTTTGAACTTTACACAAGCACATTATGTTTGGCCATCGGCACTTTTTGTTAGAATTCATTTGATTCTAACACAAAAGTTTTTTTCATTATCTCATGCAGGACTAGAATTAGCTGAGATGAAGTTAGTTGGTAGAAGAGTTTATGTATTATTTTTTCCTTTACTTTTCGTAAGTTGGTTGTACAGTGTACTATAGTATATTTGAAAATTATGTATCTATTGCCTTTAACAGAATAAAGCCAAGGCAGAAAAAAATCAAGCAATGGAGCATTCAATGAGTGAGAACTCATGTCAGTTGTGTGCTGTTGATAAACTCTCTTTCGAGCCACCACCAATTTATTGTACTCGATGTGCTGCTCGCATTAAGAGAAATGCCTTGTATTATACGATAGGAGCTGGAGAAGCGCTACAGTACTTCTGCATTCCATGTTATAATGAGTCCCGTGGAGACTCTATCTTTGTAGATGGAACTGCTATACTGAAAAGGAAGTTGGAGAAGAAGAAGAATGACGAGGAAACTGATGAAGGGGTATGTGCTCTTAGCCTTTCGTTCTTTTGACCTATACCTGATGGTGCCTATATAGGTGGGTGTTGAGGTAATGGTAAAGTTCCTGAATGTGAAGGCTAGGGTTGTAAGGTTATGTACAATTGTTCCTGTTGACTTTTCTCAGTAGAGCCATGGTCGCTTGTACAGTTTTCCCATCATCATTTTCTGATTGATCTTAGTAGGTGTTTGATATATTTGACTTTTAACCTTTAGTGGGCTTTTATGCAGTGGGTTCAATGTGACAAATGTGAAGCTTGGCAACATCAGATCTGTGCATTGTTTAATGGTCGAAGAAATGATGGTGGGCAAGCTGAGTACACTTGTCCCTTCTGCTATATATCTGAGGTTGAAAGAGGGGAACGCAATCCCTTACCCCAAAGTGCTGTTCTTGGAGCTAACGATCTGCCTAGAACAATCCTAAGTGATCATATAGAGCAGAGATTGTTCAAGCGGTTGAAAGAAGATAGACAAGATAGGGCAAGGCTCCAGGGAAAGAGTTATGATGAGGTAATTCTTTCGACTTCCTTTGTCATTTTTAAGGCTGATGGTTTCTCTGTTCATTTATGCCGTTGTGACTTTGGGTGGTAGCATTTTTTTCTCTCTCTCACATTTCTATCTGTTGCTTTCTCACATTTCTTAATGATCTGACGTCTCCAATTAAGTGATTTTCTTTCAGAATATTAGGGATGGGTTTTGGGCAGACCTTACTTTTAGAAAAGTCCATTTGTAAATGGACTTTAAAAATTGGACTTTAGAAAATGGACCTTTTCAGAAACACTTCTAAAAGATCATGTATATTTGGTGAACATTATTCAACAGCCAATTCAATACAAAAATCATTTTACAGGGAAGTGTATAAGAATTTTTTTTTGCACGGAATTATTATGTTTTGAGGATAAATTACTATAAACTGAGAAAAAAATTAGTATAACTATTTTAGGTGAAAAAATTATCAAAAGGAATTTGCTTCAATTGATAATATTTTGTCCTGAAATTATAGTAATTCCTATACGTTGCAATGACAAAATTTTCATGTATTAAGAGGACTTCCACATTATTCTCCATGTGCTTTTAGATTTAAGAGTAGTAAATGTATATTTAGTTAATAAGCGTAAAATAACTTCAAAATATCAATTATATTTTAACATTGTTAAAATATTTAATGCATAAACTACAACATATATTATTCATGTAGAGTAATTATCCTAACAGTATGTCGCAATGGATGATAGCCATCAAATGTTTTTCATATATTATGTTGTTCCATAAAAATTATGAAGCAAATTTGCACACATATCATCAATAACTCCTATCTCTCGCCCACTCATCAAAAACTGTCAAACTGCTCATTCATAGACTATGCCCATAAACTGTTTGATAAAATTCCCAACCAGAATAAGCATTAAATTGGTATAATTTCTACGAATGAGATAATGGGTGAAATGCAACATCAAAACTTCATCATTCAAAAATCAATTAAGAGCATAGAAATAAGAATCTAGGAGCATGTCCTTGCCATTGGTGCCAACGGTTTGATCTGTTTTCCTAATGTTCTCTATTTTTCTGTGCTTCTATGTGATGTATGATTTGTGAATTCTTTTAAAACAAAGGGCAATATGTGCAGTTAAACTGGCCAAACTTCTAGGGAATTGCTTCAAGAAATTTTCACGAAACACAAAAAGAAAATTATACAATTATAGACTTTTGGGTCCTTGAAGCACTTCCAATGGTGCTGCCAAACGTTAACTAGGTCTTGTGATTCTTGTGACCTTTGTTCTTGCTTTCTGTACTTTATGGGAATCTAGTTTGTGACTCCTCTATTTTGGAGTGTCATTTTTAATGTTTCTCCCTCTTACATTCTTTCTCTTACTATCACGTTGATAAATCTTTTTAGTTTTGATGGTATGATCATGTTTTAAATTTTCATTGGCATATTTTTTGTTGTTCACTAGACTGTATCTACACTGTTCTTAGGTCTTCAAAAGGCTATTATTGTTTTTTATATGGTTTCATCAATGTCATTGAGTGTTATCAAAAGGCTGTTAATGTTTCATTTATAGTTTCATGAGTGTCATTGGAATGCTATGATTGTTTTTCTTGTTATACAATAGCTTAAAGGCTAAAATGTTCTAGCAGTACTCTTCTACTGTTTTAACAAATGACCTGTCTGTATGTATTTCTCATGCCTGGTTGATGGAAATTCATAACTTACTCCTATTATTAAATTTGGAAATACTAAAGCCCAAATTTCTGGAAGCCAAATAACCCTTCTTTTGCAAATAAATTTATTTCTATGAACATCTGTGCCTGAGAATATATATAACGATCATATCTAAAGGTTAGCGGACTTACTTTCTTTCTTTTATCTATAGGTTTGAATAAATTCATTCATTGTTCATGATTAAAGAAGTTAACTAGCAGAAAGAGCAGAGGAGATTAGTTTATGTTGCGGAAAACCTGAAGTTCCATTTGAATGAAAACTGGAATGTAGGAAAATCAGATGCGAGTGTTTGAGACGGATATTATGTAATATTGTAACATGTGGGTACGTGCTTTGGGATATTTTTTCTAAGTCCTTGGTAGGCATGACACTGGTTGCGCAAGTGCCACGATTTTTACTCTTGACCTCCGTGATAGAAGTGTGAGACGAATATCAATGGGCCAAGAGGCTTGTGGTGTGTTTTGAGGCGAGTTGAGTAGTGCATGATGGGTTTATTTAGACAAATGTGTATGTAAAGATTTCATTTCAAATCCATGATTATGAGAATTACATTTGTGACATGTCAACATCATCCACCTTGTCTTGACTTTTGACTACTACATATACTCTTGAAGTTTACATTTCGAATGTTCAAATCCTACAATTCTATTGCCTCTAGGTTCCCAAATGGAGCCTCAATGTTTATTAACTGGTGTTATTTTTCAGGTTCCAGGAGCAGAAGCTCTAGTGGTTAGGGTTGTGGCATCAGTTGATAAAAAATTAGAAGTCAAGGAGCGATTTCTGGAAATTTTCAGAGGAGAGAATTATCCAACAGAATTTCCTTATAAATCTAAGGTATGGTATACTGTATGTTTGTTCTGATTAATTTAGGCAGGGAATGCATGTTCTCCTTTTTCCTTAATTCATATTTTTTTGGGTTTTACGGTTGGCAAATGTAGTTATTAACATGTTGAATTATGATAGAAGGCTTTCTTCTTCCAGGTAGTATTATTGTTTCAGAGAATTGAAGGTGTGGAAGTATGCCTGTTTGCCATGTATGTCCAAGAATTTGGGTCAGAGTGTCAAGAACCAAATCATCGTCGCGTTTATCTCTCATACCTTGACTCGGTTAAGTATTTCAGGCCTGAGATTAAGACAGCGACTGGTGAGGCACTCCGTACATTGGTTTATCATGAAATTCTGGTGAGTTTTTTCTCTCTGTACTTTTGATTTTTCTGTTATGTGGTTTGTACTAATGTCTCTGTTGTATCTTTTTCTATTTTTTTGTTGTTGATCGTGTTCATATATCGTATCTCGTTTTAGATTGGGTACTTGGAATACTGCAAGAAACGTGGTTTTACCAGTTGTTATATATGGGCGTGCCCTCCTCTGAAGGGTGAAGACTATATATTATATTGCCATCCAGAAATTCAGAAGACTCCAAAATCTGATAAACTCAGAGAATGGTAAGTCATGTGACATTGTGATTTTGCAATTGTCGCACGCCATAAACATCATCCGCTTTTAGATAAAACACCTTGTTTCAGGTACTTATGTATGTTGAAAAAGGCTATAAAGGAAAATGTAGCAGTTGACCTCACTAATCTATATGATCATTTCTTCGTATCTATTGGGGATTGCAAAGCTAAGATAACTGCAGCTCGATTGCCTTACTTTGACGGGGACTACTGGCCTGGTGCTGCTGAAGATGTGATCAACCAGCTTTGTCAGGAAGAAGATGGCAAAAAACAACTCAAGAAAGGGGCAAACAAAAAGACCATGACAAAAAGGGCTCTTAAAGCCTGTGGGCAATCTGATTTTTCTGGAAGCGTGTCAAAGGATTTGCAACTTATGCACAAGGTAGTTCGGAAATCTCAAATTTCCTGTAACTTTTGGCTTATTGTTTCTCCAACTGCTGGTTGCTTCATCTTTACTTGTGTCTTATTGACTTGCTGTTTTATTACCATTGGTGTTGCTGTAATTTGCTTTGTTTATTTTTTTCCTGTGGTGTGTTGGTGTCAAATGCTACTGCAGTATCAAACGACTTATGCACCAAGGGAAACAATTTCTGGTAGTTTTATTTTTTGCACTGGTGTTAATTTAGAAAACCCAGTAAGTGAAATCTAAAGTGGCAACCTTTATGGTGGATTTGAATTTTTCTTTTTATCTTTTTGACTATTTAATGCGATTTATTTGTTTCCGAGTTTAGTCGTTTTCTTGCTGATATTTGTCCAATTTGTACAGCTTGGTGAAACAATCTTCCCAATGAAGGAAGACTTCATCATGGTTCATTTGCAGCACGTGTGCAATTGTTGCTACCTTGCAATGGTGTCTGGGAATCGTTGGGTCTGTACCCAATGCAAGAATTTCCAACTATGCGACAAGTAAGTGTGTCTGATATTGTATATTTTATGACTGCTTGCTAAACAATGCAACTCTTTCTCAATTCGATCACATGCAGAACTTTCATTTGGTTGGTTGTCCTACTTGGTTTTGTTCACATGTAGCTATTAAGATACATTGTGTGCAATAAGAATAGTACAGACAACGTCTTAAAATTCTGCTTTGTTGATCAGCAGATATTTATAGCCAGTTATTTGGATGGATATGGTTCGTGAAAACAAACTAAATATTTTCTGGGGAACAACTTGCCCTCCTGATTTTCTTATTCCAGTTTTGATGGCTTAGTTTCATAAGCTGTTTCTAAGGTTTACATCTCAAAATGGTTGTCATCTGGAGTTAGAAATTGTTTCACAATTTATTTCTAAGTTTTTTTTGCAAATGATATCTCATCGTGACTGTTTGCCGGTTTTCATGGGTGAGTTCTACCTATGTGATTGTTACAATTATAAATTTAACAATAACCTGCAAGTGGTTATTTTACTATTAATCCATGTTCATACGCTTAATATTGTTTCTTCCTTTTTTCTAGACTTCTTCTTTGTCATTTTATGTTCATTACTAATTATAGCTGTTAGAGCATTTCAATTTCGATGAATTGATGTTTGCGCTTCTTTTCTTAAAGGTGTTATGAAGCTGAACAAGAACGTGAAGAGAAGGAGAAACATCCTCCCAACCAAAGGGACAAACATATATTCTATCAGGTAAAACCTTTTCATGATTGCTGCTCTCTTTTTTCATATATTGGGTTTCCTCCTCGTGCTTTTCTTTGATATATAAATAGCTTCTCGTGCATTTGCTTGTTAATATGCTGCTGTTTAATTTGAAGTGATGATAATTCTGAAGGTTGTTATCGATGATGTACCTGAAGATACCAAGGATAAAGATGATATTCTTGAGAGCGAATTCTTTGATACAAGACAGACATTTTTGAGTCTTTGTCAAGGAAATCATTACCAGTATGATACCCTCCGGCGAGCTAAACATTCCTCTATGATGGTTCTGTATCACCTTCACAATCCCACTGCTCCCGCATTTGTAGCCACATGTAATGTATGTCATCTTGACGCTGAAGCCGGCCAAAGTTGGCGTTGTGTGATTTGCCCCGACTTTGATGTATGCAACAGTTGTTATGAAAAGAATAGAGGAAATAATCATCCTCATAAGTTGACTAATCAAACATGCATGGCTGATCGTGATGCACAAAGCAAAGAAGCGAGGCAGCTGCGATTTGTCCAGGTTATAACTCTATTTCTCTTTCCCGTTCTCAATCTTTGAGTTTTCAACTTAGTTTCACTATCATGTTCTCATTTTTGGTTCATGCTGCAGCTTGTGTTCGAATCGGATTTTGTGTTGACAATTTGTATTTTGTTTGCTTTTGTTTGACGGATAGTATTCTTATCATAAAAGTTACTGAACGTGTTTGATTGACTTGATTAATTTATTTTAGCCTGCTAATTTATGAGCATAAGTTTACGTAACCACAGTTGATAAGTGTAATTTCTTTAAACATAAAGAAAACGACAGACCTGGTCAAGCTGAACAAGTTACTAAAAGAACTCAACTGCTACCTAGAATTCACTTACGCCTTAGCTGCCAAATCCAAACTTTTTGTGTGCATCTCTTGTACCAATTGAATTCCATGATTCTTAATATATTCCCTCGACAAAAATGAACACAATTATTTAGATGAGAAATGATGATCAGAGAGATTGCCTCATGGGAAGGTTAATATTCAAAATCCAATGATAGGGTTTTAGAACGAAGGGCTTAAATAACAGATGGGAAAGTATAAACATTAGAAGCAATGATCAATCCACAAGTATCTGAGATGGAAGTATAAGTTCATTGTCTTCACAGACACCCTCACAGAAAGGAAAACCCACCCGCACGCTCACCCTTTCTCTCATTTGCTTTGCTGATCGTTTTCCATCTTTTAGTGTTCGCATCTGTTCGTCATAATTGTTTCATGTTCAGCCTCTTCTGAAATTGATATTGGTGGTATTTAAAATCCCAACTTGAATTTTTATAAGTTAAAGTTATGCACGCCTCTATTGTGATTTGTGAGTCACGGTTTCATCCCCTCAAAAGCAGCCTCTCTGGAAATAGGGGTAAAATATAGGAGCTTCATGTATAGGGCGATCCAGAGTCCAGACTCCACATATATATATATATATATATATATGAGTTATACACTCTCATTCGGTACAAGCTCACAAAAATAAACACTCTTCATTAATTCAATAAAATTATGGCCTCTCTTTTGCTTCTATTATCTGAGCTTCTCAGGGATCACAGTACGGAAATTACGTGCTTTTTACCAGAATCTTCTCCTTCTACTACTCCTATTTCAAAACCCGATTCGAGGGCAAAAAGGTCATTTACACGCGCGACGACGGATTGCAGGAATATTAATGTAGAGGTTGATGGTGCCAAAACTATCAAGGAGTTCAAGTTTTGTGTGGAAATTGTATAGCTTTGAATATTTTATCCTTTTCTTTTCTTTTCTTTTTTTTTTTTTTTGGTGTATATAACCGGACTGTACTGGCTTATGTATTATTGCTCTAGTTTAATATAAAATTCAATTTTGTGTTCAACTTGAGATCAAATCGCCTTCAATGGTTTTCTTTATTTTATTTTATTTTTTTGCTAATCATGGATTGCATCATGTGTTCATCCGACAAATATTGCATCCATAATAGCTGGTTCTTCGATTATACAATATTGTAAATGTAAAAATATGAACCTGTATAGTGTTTAATGTTACAAATATGAATCTAACCCTAATTATTTGTTCTTACGAGGTTATGCTTCTAAACGCTGAATAAGGTTTCCGGTGTATATATGTAGGCGTACACATGTATTTTATTATTGGACGGCATAAGTATAATTATTAAAAATAAAATAAAATTTACACATAATTGTTATAGAAATTTCATAAAGTAGCTATAAAGAATGAAAGGAAATGTTAATTCTCACGAACTTTATTTTAATCTACATACTAATACGTATTAACTTGCACATTTTGAATAGGAACTTTAAGCTTACATAAAAAAATATATATATTTAAAAAACCAGAATGTACTTGGCCATGAATGGTAACGAACTTGCAATAATTTTTGGTGAAGAATTTAGTTGGAAACCAAACAAATCTTTG
The DNA here is from genome assembly GCA_001753735.1 of Embelia ribes. Classification (NCBI taxonomy): domain Eukaryota; kingdom Viridiplantae; phylum Streptophyta; class Magnoliopsida; order Ericales; family Primulaceae; genus Embelia; species Embelia ribes. Next base: position 20,059 of record MKEJ01075215.1, read on the forward strand.
AGGGAAAATTATTTTAAAACAAATTCTTTTTCTCGACTTGTAACCATAAGCATGTAACAACACTACTTTTGTCAATAATTTATTGTGTGTAGTGCAGTTTTAACCTCCACTTTACTTGACCAAAAGTGTTATATATTTAACTAATTAACTTTTAATTTTTTAACCAAAAAAGAGATGACACAGCCTCTTAAATCGAGAAAAACTAATTCTTCTTTTCAAATAATACAGTTAAACACACATTCAGTTTTTGTTTAGTGTTTGCAATACAAAGCTACACATTCAATTAGTACGTTTCACAATACAAAATTACACTTTCAATTTTTGTGTAATTTATTTAATATTTTTGTTTCTAAAGACATTGGCAAGATATCACAACAGTTTATCTACATGAACTAGCTAATACCCTATACAGTGGGATAAATAATTTCTGTACAGAATTTGGTTTTTAAAAAATTTTGAAAATTTTTAAAAGTTTATTTACAATTTTTTTAAATATGAATTTTACATGTCGTGAATTTTTTAGAATTTTTTAATATAGATCGGGTTATGTTGTTCAACTAGTGACTAATAGGTCCGACCACTAATCCGGTGACTCAATACTCTGATCGAGTCGATGACCGGTCTGAGTTTTAAAATATTGAGTTAAGGTGTCAAATTGAAGTACTTACGTGTAACTGGTTCTATATGGTATCATTACCAAAAGATAACGCAGATGCATTTTCTCATATAATGTTTGGGCTTGGCTTGTTAATAATCCAGTATTCATTTAAGCCATTTTCGGAATTACTCGATCCCAGGTCACATAAAAAAAAGAGAACGGGCATGCATATCATCTATTTAATTAAACATTTCTCAATATAAAATAATGCATATTCAAATTAACTACAATTTCTCCCATTGAATAACTATTTCAAGATAGCATGGCACCGTAAATACAAATACCCCACCGTATCAAGCTGATTATTCAACATAAGTTCATTCCGTAACACTTCCTTAATTATGTTGAAATAAGGATCCATTTCATTACAACATATAAGCTACTTTATTTGCATCAAATTTAACGCTTTCAATTTATTTATTCTAAAACTAAATAATATTTATATCTCAATTTTTAAACAAATAAACTAAAAAACTAAAATTTATAAAATACAACCTTGCAAACTAGGCTAAGTTAAAAGAATTTAGCCTCAAGTGGAACTCAAAGGTGATATCTACGTAACAACCAAAATTAATATTTTATTTAACTTTACATAACATCATATATCATATATAATAAATTAAAAGGAGAGCATCAAACCATATTGTACCAAGTGTCCACCCTAATTGATTGACATGTGGACAATGTTCATTAACATGCTAAATATATATAATAAATTAAAATGAGAGCCTCAAAGCCATATTGCGCCAAGTATCCACCCTAATTGATTGACATATTGACACTCTTAATTAATATGCTAAAAATGAAATTAAAATTTTAATTTATTAGTAAAAAAATCACATCTTTTAATAAACTTCCAGTATTATTACAAATTAAATGTCATATTAAGTTTCTTCTTTCACTATTATTGCAAATTAAATTTGAGATGATCTATTTTTTCTCTTTTAGGTAACGATTATTTATCATTCAAGACTTACAAAATACATAAATGAGGCATTAAGTTTCCACTTTCATATAATATATGATTTAAAGATTGACTAATTCTTCATTTTGACGTCAAACATATACAAATTATCCCTTAATTTATTTTTAAAATTTTATGAATTCATATGCATTATCTACTTTCTAATTATTATTATGTTTAGATTTTTATAATTTCTTATAATTTTCATCAAGCACTTCAACCTTAATTATTTATTTTTACATAATATTTGTAGCAAGAAATAAAATTCGAGATGTGAACGCTGTTTATAATTAATATGCTAAAGATTAAATTAAAATTTTAATTTATTGGTAAAATGAAAAAAAATCATATATCATATACAATGATATAAATGGATAGCCACCAAGCTATAATTGCGTCAAGTGATGCTCTATATTTTTTACACGTGCAAAATTCTATTAATGAATATTAAAACTTCAATTACTAAAATTAAATTAATTTAAAATTATTTAATAAAAATAAATTAATGAATAATTTTTAATGACAATTCGATGTATGCATTGATGACAAATGATTGTAAAGTACATAAATTCTTTTTAATTTACCGTTACTAAAAAATATTATATTAATCTCTATTGATATATATTAAAATCTCAATCAATAAAATAAAATAAATTTAATTATTGACCTTTTTAATTAATTTGTGTGTTCAAATGTAACGTCCTGAAAATTCTGGATAAATTTTTCGCATTTAATAATATTATGAATCCCATTATAATATTATTATTACATTCGTGGTGAGCCCATACTAAGTTGTTGTGATTGTTATTGTGAAGACGTATGGCATATCGGATAAGTTTCATTATATATGTTAAGTGTTGAATTTGGATTTGGATATCCATTAGAGAGTTGTGAATTTTGTGAGATATATGCGGAGATATATGTTGCATTAGAGCATAATGCGTATTGGCAAGTTATATGTTTGCATAGCATTTATGAGTAAAATTGTAAGTGATGTTGTTATTGTGAGACGTGAGAAATTCTGTGAGTGAATGTGAGTGTGAAACTTGGGAGACTTGTGAGTTGTGATAATTGTAAGTTGATGGGGGCTTGAGAAAGTTTTGAAGTTGAGTGTGGTGACATGTGTGAGAATAGTGTGAGAATGCATGTATTGGTGTGAGACCATAGGGCAAGAATTGTGGTTGAAATGGTCGTGGGGGAGCCTTAAAATTATGCATTTTCAATAGGAATTCTGGTGGAGGAGTGTCATTCGAACGGTGAGTCCCTACCTTTCAAACGGCTCTGCTGTTTGAACGACACCCAGAATGTCATTCGAATGACAGTAGCAATGGAGCCCATAATTGCTTTTCAACTATTTTAAGCACGTGGGACGTATTTTCTCCCCATTTACAGTAACAAACATAGAATAGGAAAGGGAGAGTGGTGAAAAAGTGGGGGTGAGTTATTGAGGGTGAAATCATCTAACTTGGAGGCTCCGATCCGAAAACTAATTACATATTCGGACTCCCCGACACCTAAGCTCCGTGTTGACATAAGTATATCTCCCTATTTCGTTCCTTTCTCCATACCTAGGTTTCCGTGCTATGCCTGAATATCAAATTAAAGTTGTGCTTCTTACTCCTTATGATTAGTAACCCATTTTTGTTTATAAATTTATGTTAATTCGTTATTGTTTGATAGATCAAACTTGAGGTCAATAAGAGGTAAATTTGGAGAGCTTGCTAGGAGCATACTAGCGCGCCGTGAGGTATGAGTAACCTACAAAATAGTAATGTATGTGTGAGTTTGAACGGGTCCCTAATTGTGTGATTAAGGTAAATTTAAATAATTTCATTGTGATAAATATTTATATAAATTTCTATTTATTATAATTAATATAAATGAAATGAAAACATTTGAGTGAGATTTATATGAAATTCATGTCAAGACGTATTTATTTCATGATTGTGAGCCTTGGTATGTTTATGTGGGATTTACATAAAATTCATATTTAGATTTATTTATTTCATGATAATGAACATTATCATTTACATGTTCAAGAGTGAATTTTTTAAATTGATTTTATCAAAGTGAAAATATGAGATTTTGAAATTTTCAAAAAGTGAGAATTGGTGAGCAAAGTAAGACTTGTGGGAAATTGTGAGACAAATGGATTTTTGTGAGAATTCAAAGTGAAACAACTATTGAATAAAAAGTGAAATTTAAAGTGAGAAATTAATATTTTTGTGCGAGTTGTATGGTATTGCGGGTTTTAATCATTTTATATTTATTTTTGGGATCGCGTTGTTTTTTCATACAATGAACAAAAGCAAAGAGATGGCTTGGCTTCCTACCGTGAAAGTTGGAAAACTTGATAAGTGATACACTATAATCTTGCCAAAAAGTGGGTGGCGGATTATAGCATAGATTTTATGAGACAGTCGTGTAGTTTTCATAAATAGTAAAAGACCATTGTCCCAAATTTTACAGTGAGATGTATTTTGTGAGTCTTTGTAGATGTGTGTGAGTACATGTGTGCGTTTGTGGGTTTGCATTATATCGACATTGCATTGCATTTTATTATTATTTTGTGGCATAAACATTACATATGCAGCACTGCACAACATTACACATATCATCTTATTTTTTAGATTAACTCGTATACATCGTTTTCTACTTTGTAGACACGTATACTGTATGTGCCGAAGCTAGTGAACAACACCGTTGAGGACGATTTGATCATTGTATATATTTCTTTTGGACAAACATGTATTTTGGATTTTATTTTGATATATTAGCCTCATTCATGTTTTATTATTCAGAGGCTTAGTGATATATTTATTTTATACATTAGTAGAATATGTCGACGTGGTGTATTTTATACCCGATGGGCTTGTGTATTACATTCTATTATTACTCAATGTTGACAAGAGTCGAGTAAGGGCGATAACAAAATGTAATTGTAGACATGGAAAATTTTGGTCAATAACAAAGTACCACGGGTCTTTTAAAATGTCGAAAATGTGTGTTTAAATAAATTTTCTACCAAATAAATATAGAGATAATTATTTAATCAACAAAA
>MKEJ01075218.1:0-26190 GCA_001753735.1 Embelia ribes
CTTTTCCTAGCAATCGATATTCAAAGCTTATTTTAGCATGTTCATCTAATTTTTCTAATTACCTTTGATATGTAAGGATAAATATCACTACGTTCTCTTAATACTATTATTTTGGTACGTAAAACTAGCTTGATACATGTGAAAACAAGGGATTAAGATATTAGTTTTATTATTCTTTATAAAGAATAATATATATATATGTGTGTGTGTGGTATAATTGATAGTTTGCTTATTCAAAACCTGTAGCTCAAATTGATGTGCATATAAAACTTTCATTGTCTTATGAGCCTTCAGAGTTTAAGACCTAATTTTGTTCTTTATTTCAAAATTGAGTCTTCATATACCACTTCATTTATGACGTTTTCCTATAACCGTCGTTGAAAAAGATCGAAACATGTCGAAGGCATAAAAGCGCACATCTCAATTAGAAGTGGATGAGACATATAACATCATATGACAGTGGAGGTCCCATGCTGCATTGTTCTCCCTCTTTCACCTATAAGAAATCTCCACGTTCTACAACTTTTTCATTGAGTAATGACTTTTTCATTGAGTAAGACTCACGTATAAGGTTGGACATATTTTGGATAGCTAATTTCCCAACTCCCCTCCCCCCCAACCAAAAAAAAAAAGTTTAAGTTTTACGCTAATTGGAGCTAGCTTTTTTTGCAATACCAAATAAGCCAATTTATCTAGATAGCTAATTTTTTCTTCCCAAAAAAAGTTTTTAGCTTTAAGCTAATTGGAACTGGCCTTTTTTGCTACTACAAATAAGCTAGCTTATTAGCTTTTAAGCTTGAACATATTTGGATAACTAGTTTTTTGGCCCAAAAAAGCTTTAAGCTCTAAACTATTGGAGCTAGCTTTTTTTGCAATACCAAATAAGCCAACTTATTAGTTTTTAAACTGCAACTAAACCAACATATACTCATATTTGTTCTTTTTTCTCTAATAACAGTTATACACAAATAACTCCTTAACTATGCAGGGAAGCCAAGTTGATGCTCAATGGTTGCAATATTTCTATTATATGTTGTGCAACTAGGTATATTCCATAGTGACTCAAACGGGAAGCGAAAATGGGAACTAAATGAAAACAGAAGTAAGAAACGCGATTTAAAAATATATGAAAAATACGAATACAATTGTAAAATTTATTGAATATGATTGTAAAACGTGTGGAAAATATAGAGAAAATGTATGTGATTCTTAAATGTAGTATCAAAAAATATTTTCAAATATATCAATACCCGTTATATATGGACTTCTATACCTAAATTTAATATTCTTCATCAACATATTACTCATAATTTAAAAGATTATACATAAAAAAAATTTTTTAACATAAAAATACTATAAATATTATATTTTAATATATTTTTATTAATTTTTATTTAATTTTATGTAAATATGTATTCGTCAAATTTACTATAAATTTTCTACTAGTATCCATAATATTTCAAAATCGTTTTTCCTACGTTTTCTATATGTATCATTTGAGTTTTCGATACGTTTTTTATGTGTTTCCGATGAGTTTTCTATACTTTTTTTAGGTATTTCCTACATATTTTCCTTAAAAAATTTCGGCATTTCACCTTTGTACTGAAAATGAGTTTCCGACTGGAAAATCAATGCTACGATGTGTAAGCATAGGCTTTTAAGTTAGGTTTATTTACTATTTTTATCTAAATAAGCTGAGAATTTTAAGTTGAAAGTATTCAATATATTTTCTCAATAAAAATTAAGTTGGTTTATTTGCTTAAAATTATAACCAACCAAACCCTTAAAAATTTCCCCTTGTCTCACGATGATATTTTTGAAATTTTAATTTTTGTTTTCTTTCCTTTATCTAATACCTATTTTAATATTACACTAGATTAATATTTGTTAACAAGAACCTAGAAAACATGAGCAAAAAATGTTGTGTATATATTTATGCACACCTGGATGAGTGAGCGAACCCACACTAGTGGAAAAGGAAAATGATTTAAAAGGAGAAAATTAATTTTTTTTAATTATAAAAAGTGATAATTGTATTTTTTCCCTCGAAACTCAGTACAAGAATTCTCTCGTTTAAATTTAATTTATGGAATGAAAAAATTTTTAATGCAGTATTTTTTGAAAAAATGTTCCTTCAAAATTTAAAACTGCTGTGAATGGTCTAGTTCACGAAAATGAGAAGGGATTGGATTTTTGAAATGACTGAGCTGACATTGTGAGCATTATTAGATTTTTTTAATTAAACTATCCTATTAATGATAAACCTCATTCCATTAGCTCGGTATTGGTCGAAAATTAGAATAAGCCAATTTTAATTTCGGATTTGGAAAAAGGACATTGGTGATAAGATTTTAACACGATGATGAATATAAGTCTTTGATGCAATCATAAAGTTTCAAATAATTTATTGAAAGTTGGTAAGATTGAAAAGTTTAAAGCTTTTTAAGTAGGGTCACACTTATCTGTGTATGTAATTCAGTGTCACAGTTATTTTGTTTCCTACTTTTCGCAACTGCAAATAATAACTTAGTAACGAGAAAGTAAAAGTGCTTTGTGTACAATCTATGAGACCTAAAATAGTACTCTATATATTAATTAGGGCAATTATCAAAACTACATCCAAAGTTTTATTTTTTTTAATTTAGTTCCAAAGTTTTAATTTGTCTCACTTTCACCCCCAGGTTTTAAAATTCTATCAATAATGACCTTTTGTCATTTTTCAACTTTATTCCAAGGATAAGCTATATTAAGACATTTATATTTATTTAATAAATTGTACTACACAATGAGTAATTTAATTAGTAAAATATCATTTTTTAAAGTACAAGTTAAATTTTTTAAAATTTGCAAATAATTCATTTAAGTTTAGTTTAAGTTTATTGTATTTTAGCTCACTATTAATATTTATCCATCCATTATATCTTAGTTAAAATATTACTTAATGAAGTTATCTAATTTTATTTCTTATAAAAATAGTTTTCATCAATGAAAATTACTTAAAAATATCTCAATAGAAAGATTACGAACAAAAGTGTCAAACAAAATTCGTTACGACTTTTTTTTATCCTTTTTGTAAATAGAAAGATTTATTAAAAAGGGCCAAAAGAATGATGGCACATCGTTTAACAAAAAAATATACTTCTGGAAATTTATTCATTTTCCATGTATAATACTATTTCTTGATTAATTGTAATCTAATATTATACTATTTATTGATATTATATTATTTTTTAAATATTAATATGTGTATTAAATATGTATGTACATATGTGTGTATATATACATAGTGGAATTTAAATTTTGTTCTTGTATAAGTTTTTTCACTTTTTCTCATATTTCTTTTTATTTATTTCAAGATGTTCTCTAATACAGGGGTAAGATGGTCCAAATTTGAGGCAAAAGGACCTTAATGATGGAATATTGAAACCTGCTGGTGAAATTAATAAAACTCGAACCATTGGGACTAAATTGACAAAAGGCCAAACCGTAGGGGTAGGTTTGATAATTGCCCAATTAATAATTGGCCCAAAATTTAAAGCTCATTTACAAAATAGTTTGGGCTGGTCTAAATTATTTATAAATGGAGCCCCCTCTTCTTACAACTTATTGTTAGTTTCTCTTGTTTTATCCCCTCAATGTTATATTAAGCCCAGAAGAAATCAGAGATTCCTATCAATTTGTCCTCAAAAAGGCCAACAGAAATATCGAAAAATTATTTCATTTGGCATGTATGTGTTATAACCAATGTTTATAGGAACCATTTTATCTGAGACAATCTCCGTACCAGAAAAAAATATTTTATTTTGATTAAATTGACTAAAAAATTGGCTACTTTTGGGCCAATTCGCCGACCTCTCAACCAGAAAATTTATATTGTATTAGTACAAGAGTTAGTGTTAACCATATATTTTATCAATCAATTTGGCTCAAAAATTGGGAAAATGGTAATGGTTTACCGCTATGTATTTATTTATTTTATGATTTACAGTGTAGTTGTTGAGTGGTATTATTAGATTTATTCAATAATACAATTTTTTTTTTTTACTTAAGCGTTTTCCCATTTTATGGCACATTTCATTATTTCATGCCTATATATCACCATTCACGGCAGTTACTGTTGGGCTAACGGACACATGTAATGGGCTTAGTATAGAGCTTTGTCAATAGACCTTTTGGGGTTACAGCCCAAATAACTCCTCATTCACTATCCCGTCTATATAGCTAGTTCGGAAAGACTATTAGCCCATTTGTCAAAAACATCGGCTTGACCAGTTGAGGACAGATATATAAATGAACAAAGCCTTTTAAGAGCTTTTCGATAACGGATAGTTAAATATTAAGTTCGTTTGATAAAAAAAAACCAAGAATTTGATTTTATAACTCGTTTGTTAAATGAGCCGACAATTTATTCGAGAGTTTAACTCGTCTATGTATATTTATCAAATCATCAAATATGTATAACACATACATACATACATACATACATACACATATATATACATATATATATATATATACATATATATACATATATATATATATATATATGTATACGTCCGTATGTATAATTTAGGGATGAGAGAAAAATTTGAGTGGTCGGACAGGATTATGGCCTCATTGGCACCCATTCGTCCACCTTTGCAGTGTAAACGCAACCCAATCACACATTAAGGTGATTCATTTTAGCTTAAATTTTTATTTTTCAGGTAATATATCACTCATAAACTTTATTATAAAAATTAAAAATTACCAAATCCTTGTCACTTCCAAATCTGGAAATTTTTAACAGTTGCCAATTTTATGTCTGAATTTATACCTATATCCAAGTCTATACCTATTAGAATGCACTGATATCTCTCATATCGGGTGTGATTTCACAATGAAAAGGAAATATTTTATCGATTAGATTCAAACTCCGATTCATTAATATTTTTTCTTAATAATTCAACTCCTAATCTTGATATAGAATATGAATGAAATTATTGTCTCTCTCGGTTACTATATTATTCAGAATGTATTAATACTTTTGCTCTTCTAAAAGAATTTAATACGGACTTAAGCGAATTAGGGACGAGTTTCCACGTGTGTATATGCATTTTTGTGATTCTTCAAATGAAAATATGAAATGGTTGACAGTAATTACAAATGTATAAGGTTTTAATTTTAATGAAACATCATATTTTGGTAAAGAATTTGTTTATGATGTAAAAAAATATCACGTGTTTAAAACAATTCAACTTAGAAATGAAGTCTCGAGTGTCATGAAATACACGTGTTTTCTTCCATTTAAAAAAAAAGTGTTATTCATTTACTTTTGGTAATGTGAAAAATCTTTATACTATTGTATTCGAAGAAAAATAATTTCTTCAAGTTATGTATAAAAAACATAATTTTTTTCTCCCTTTGCAAAAAAGAAAATAAAAAATCTCTTCACCCGCAGTATAAATTTATTGGTAAAAGCGTATGAAAACATCATTCAATGTTTAGTGACGAGCAATCAATTTATAATCACAAAACTAATTTATTATGTGCAACTATAAAATTATATTTGAAATTTTTTATAACCAGACTTTTTTTTAGCTTTCGACTGGTATTAAAGAATCCTTTCCCAATTTTTGGTATTATTAATGGAGGTTAGGCTTGGTTCAGTCGGGTTCGAGTTAAATTCGAAATTTGAACTAATATTTTTTTTGGAATTGAACCGAACCTGAAATTCATTAAAAATCGAACCGAACTTGAACCGACGAAGCTGGATCGAACCTGAAACCCGAACTGAATCCGAAGCATAATTAAAAAGCGTTAATAAACTGAACCCGAACCATCATTAAAAACCGAAATTTAAAAATAATTATATTTTTTTATTTAATACTTAATAATTTCGAATTTTATGTTTAAACCTGAAAATTTTTTGGTATACCCAAACCCGAATCCAAACCCAAAATGTCACGAAAACCAAAAAAATTTCGGTTCCAAACTTGAACCCGAACTGTGACAAAAAAATTGAAACCGAATTAAATCGGTTTGATTCAGATTTCGATTATCCAAACCGATGAACAATCGTAATGAATGGACACCTAAATCGTGATTTTGAATATGAATTGTTTATTTGGTTGTAATGTTTAAGTAAATAAGTTAATTTATTTATATTTTAAAAAAAATTGATTATATACAATTTAACTTTTTTAATTTATTTAAGTTATAAGAGTAAATAAATTAAACTAAAAAATTTAACAATTAAATACTATCCAGCATTTAAATAAAAAAATTAATAAATTAAAAATGATAACCTGGAAGGAAGGGAGTCGTAATATTTGCATACCTGTCGTCAATTTTACGCGGTTCTAAAATTAAATTCATAAAAAATATATATATAAAAATCATACACTTGGTCTGAAATATATTGGGCGCAGACCAGTGGTATACGTGGCGCATCCTCATTGGTGAACGCATCACAATTAGTGTTCTTCAGATAGTCTTATTTTCAACGAATCCTACGCACCTCCCATTTCTAGGGTTCCCTCTCTCTGTTTTCTCCCTTCCACTTCTCCCGCCGGTGGATTTTCCCGGCAAAATTGATTAATTTTCCCGGCATTTTCCAAAATCCACAATATTGCAATTATACACATCCATAAATTGTGTTTTGATTGAATTCTTGTTAATTGCAAAATTAGGAGACTAGGGTTTTCGATTGTTGACTTGTGTAGAAGAAGATGACGAGCCAGGGGGGAGGTTCTTCTAGAAGGAGCATATCGTTGACGAGCAACTCTTCCAAGGCCCGAAAATCTATCTCCTCGTCTCACGCCGTGTATTTATCTCTCTCTCTCTCTCTCTCACTATCGTATTCGATCGGAATTGATTTGGTGTTATTTGATTGTATTTAGTTAGTTGGAAATTGTCCTTTATTTTTTAGTAATTTTAGGATGATGTGTGTGTGTTTTTTTTAATTGCTTTCAAGTTTTAACTTTCTGGGAAGATAATGAAATTTTGTAGTTATGCTGATTAAAAAAAATAAAAAATCCATCCCGCGAGATGCAGTGAGGACACTTTCACTGGTGCCTCTACGTAGCCGCCTAACCTCCACCAGTGTATTCAAGCACTATTAAATCACCAGAAAAATAGGTTTGTTTATCACAATGATCCTCTTGAGCTAGGGGCTTGCCACTCATCGGCAGTTCTATTTTTTGAGTTTAGGGCCTTGCAGTTCCAGGATTACTTTGGAAACCACTAACCATGCCAACAACAAAGCATATGTCGGGTCATGTACACAACATATCGTACATCGGACTACCGACTGCACCAGCATAAGGAACTCTTTCCATTTGCATTCTTTCATCATCAGTTTTAGGGCTCTGCTCAATGCTCAAAATTTGGCCCTTCTCAACTGGAGTGTCAAGGGGTTTAGACTTATGCATTCGATATCGTTCCAGAATACGCTTATGTATGTTTCTTGAGACATACTAAGAAGTTTCTTAGAATGATCTCCTGAGATCTTAATCCCAAGTACAAAATTCGCTTGCCCCATGTCCTTTCATATAAAAAATGTTGGACAACCACTTTTGAGTGGTGACAATCAACTCCATTTCATTATTGGCCAATTAAAATGTCGTCTATGTATAGGGAAAGAATGAGAAACTTATTCTCAACTTTCTTTACATACACGCAATGGTCTTGTTCGATTATCTTAAAGCCCGCAGAGATAATGGCTTTGTGAAAACGAATATACCATTGCCCAGACGATTATTTCAGGCCATAGATGGAATGCTTTAAGAGACAAACCTTGCGTTCTTTTTCTTGAACCTGAAAACCCTTAGGTTAATCCATATAGATACATACTACTCAAGTATTATCTCCAAATTTCTCATCCGGCTACACAAATAGGCTTCATGGAGGGTGGAAAACTCCATGTTTTTGACTGATTAAGTCTCATCTTAGCTTTGACTAAGGCGATATGAATTAAAAATACTCATAAGCTAGGGGTCTGCCACTCATCTGCAGTTCTATTTTTTTTTTTTTTTGAGTTTAGGGGGTGTAGTCTCCATTTCCAAGCCTCTATTTTAGAGTTTGAGGTATACAGTCTAAAATTTAGAGAATTGAAATAGTTACACTGGTAGCAATTCTGTAATTGAATAATTAACATTCCTCAATAAAAGAAATGAAAGATTTGATGTTTTGTGCAGAAGTTGTACGAGAGGGAAACGGTGGGCTAGAGGCCCACTGCCTCGATGATTATGTTTTTAATGCACGTGCGACAAGCAAAATTTAAGCATTTTTTTGCAGGATTATTTCTTTGTGTTGCTCAAATCATGTGACTTGTGAGGGTTAATACCACAACCTTTATAATAATTTATGTGGGAGTTGTTTGTTATGTCCATTTATGGAATGACCTTAGGGTTTGATTGTCTCCAGCTCACATGACAAATTTGTCTGGGAGTTGTTTGTAATGTCTGTTTCAGTTTTGTGGTCTAATGCCACAACACAACATGATTTACACTTTAATGACCTTAGTGTTTGATTTTCCGCAGCCCAAAAATTGTGGAAATTTGTTGCTTGATGTTTCAGAAATAGTGGATTTTAGCTTTTGGAGAAATGGAGCTGAAATGACTAATTTATTTTCTTCTTTTTGCAAATATGATTATGTATATTACTCAACCATTCTTCGTTTTCGTAACCATTGTTTTCATTTGTACATTTCAAAAATGGTGTTTTCGTTGTGCTCAATAGTTGAACGGCGTGGACTAGATTTTTGTAAGGAATTTACCATTTTGTTTGTTACATTGAGTAGAAACTTACCATCATGATGTCCACCAGCATGCCTTGGTTGTGTCTCTGGGGAACAAAGCTCTAGAAAGACTGAAGTATTTGTTCCTTTAACACCTAATGGGCCCAATTTATACAACTTACGTTGTAGATTGGTTGCCTGATTCATCGTAAAATGTCAGTACTATTCTTTAACTTTTACATATAGTCATAGAAAACTTTCTTTTTATGTTATAGACGTCTAAGAAATTACTAGAAAAGAATTTTTATTCTGTTTCATGTTCATGTTTTATTGGGACAGGGGATTAACTGGAGAACGTACTGTAAGGCGATTGAGATTGTCCAAGGCCCTGACAGTACCGGATACTACAAGTATCTATGAAGCTTGTCGAAGAATGGCCGCACGTAGAGTAGATGCTTTATTATTGACTGACTCAAACGCATTACTATGTGGAATCCTAACAGACAAGGTTTGGCTATATGTTGTAGGTTCACATTCAGATAAGCAAAAGGAGATGCGTGCTATATTTACCACTTTCCTACTCTGTTTCCAGCCTCTAATTTTGCGTTACCATTGGTTCTTTTATCGTTTTCAAGGACATAGCCAGAAGGGTTATTGCCAATGAAGTAAATCTCGAGGAGACACCTGTTTCAAAGGTTATGACCAAGAATCCAGTTTTTGTACTTTCAGATACTCTTGCTGTTGAAGCCTTGCAAAAAATGGTGCAAGGTTTGTATTCTAGGAAAGATCATAGCGTACTATTTGTCCAATAGTTAATGTTTTCTTCTAAATATGAAGTTCATATCTTGCCTCAGGAAAGTTCAGGCATTTGCCTGTAGTGGAGAATGGAGAGGTGATTGCATTACTTGATATAGCAAAGTGTTTGTATGATGCTATTGCACGTATGGAAAGAGTAGCTGAAAAGGGAAAGGCCATTGCAGCAGCTGTTGAAGGGGTTGAAAAGCAATGGGGGACATCAATTTCTGGTTTGTGAATTGAATGATCTTGAAGTTGTTCTTTTTTGTTGTCATATTTCCTTGACGGATCCTAATACAATGGGATCATATACCTCTTTTCCTAGAATAATTCATTGTTTTTGAATAAACAGGTCCCAATACTTTCATTGAAACACTTCGAGAACAAATGTTTAAGCCCTCTCTGTCAACTATTATTTCAGAAAATGCCAAGTATGTGTTATTATTTCTCTGTTCTGTCCCCACTTTTTTCCTTCTCTTTTTCATCTGGGGTTTATGTTTATGTTGATAAAACTTTTGACCGAAAAAGGCCGTACCTTTATTGATTTCTGCACCCTCAGGATTGTAACTGTCTCACCTTCGGACACTGTTTTAACGGCTACAAAGAAGATGCTCGAAAGTCATCTAAGCTCAGCTGTTGTAGTAGTTGAAAACAAGCCAAAGGGAATTCTAACGTGAGTGATTTGTCCATGACCTGAATTTACAACTATGTATTCTGATCCAAAATTGATAGTCAACATATGTATTATTCTTTTATAGTAAAGTTAGGTACCGTCTGATGTTTTATCAGGTCAAAAGATATCTTGATGCGCGTCATAGCGCAAAATCTTCCTCCCGATTCCACGCTAGTAGAGAAGGTGAGTTGTTGTTGGGGGAAGTGTTTAGGTTTTGTATCAATCTCTCTTTTCTTTGTCAAATTCTCAATGTTTCTTGCTACTGTTTGCTTAATGCTTTGTATTACACCTTTCAATGAAATTTGTAGGTGATGACCCCAAATCCAGAATGTGCATCTGTGGATGCACCTATTGTTGATGCTTTGCATACGATGCATGATGGGAAATTTTTACACCTTCCAGTTGTTGATAAAGGTAATTTATTTGAACCCATCATTTATGGAAAAGGAAGAAAACATCTTCACATGACAAGTAATGCTTATTTATGTACTTCTGATTATAGTTGAAGACCAATCTATTTTGATGCAGATGGAATTGTTGTTGCTGTTGTTGACGTTCTTCATATCACTCATGCTGCTGTAGCTACAGTAAGTCAAGTACAATTACAAGTTTGTTGGTGTTTTCGTTGCATTTTCAATGGATTTGACATACATTTAAAGTTTAAACGTATAATTTGATAAATTTGGTCACATGTTTGTGCTTAAATTTTTGTTGAGGAATTGATTTATGGTAGGAATCATCAAAACCTTACTTGGATATCTTTTGCTTAATTGGTGGAGACTAATACAGTAATATGATTAGGTTGGAAGCACAGCTGAAGTCAGTAATGAGGCTGCAAGCAATATGATGCAGAAGTTCTGGGATTCTGCTCTGGCATTAACTCCTGTGGATGATGATGATGACTCACGAAGGTTTTGAATTTTGCTCCCTGCGATTCTGTTGTTGAATTTTTCAGTTTTATTTACACATATTTTTGGTCTTCTTCAGTGATAGTTCCTTGAGAATGGCTTCTGAAGGTGCCGAGGCAACAAGATCTCTTACCCATCATTCGTCGGGTATGGTTAATAGCTTTGCATTCAAGATTCAAGATAAAAAGGGCCGAATGCATAGGTTTAACTGCGGTATGTCTCTTGTTCTACATTAGATAGCATTGCTATATATTGTCTTATAGGCAGTCAATTTTTTGGGAACTCAGTTTTTTTATATCAATAATTTATAATTCTCTGACTGGATCCGAGCTTAGATACACACAGTTTGACGGATCTTATAACAGCAATTCTTCAGAGGGTTGGGGATGACATTGACCGTAACAATTTGCCTCAAATTTTGGTATTTCTCAAAATTTCCTTTCTTGAACTCTTATATTCTTTTTATTTCTCAATGTAACTTGCAAACTCATGTTAGATGACACCACGTGCAGTATGAAGATGAAGACCGTGATTTAGTTGTCCTAGCATCAGATAGTGATCTTGTTGCTGGAGTAGATCATGCAAGGTCAGCTGGTTGGAAGGTAACAAGGGTCTTCCTTTTTGTTCTAGTTTTTGAAATGTAAATTAGAACAATACGAGGACAGTTTTGCGTATATAGATCATGACCCGTATTGTTCACAGTAGCTCCACTATGTTAGCTGTGCTGTTTTTTCTTCCTTTGAGAATCATTGCATCTCACAGCTTTTCAGGTAATACGGTTTATTATATTCCTTTTCTACAGGGACTAAAATTGCATTTGGATTACACGGGAACACGTGGGCGTAGAAGGGGATCAAAGTCTGGAAACCTAGATTATGCTCAATCAGATGCATGGGCCTCTGCTTACAGCGCTGTAGCTGCTGGGGCTGCTCTTGCTGCTGGGTTAGGCATGTTGGCATTCTTGAGGAGGAACACTTGAAAACCAAGTACTCGGGAAAGTAAAGAGAAAACAAGAAAAAAGGAAAGCAAAACAAAACTGTTTTTGGTGGTTGTCGCAAAATTGTGTTAAAATTAAGCGAAACTGAGAATGATCAAACGGGGCTGTTATACCGGTACATTTTTTGTGTTTGTACATTTGTATACACTGGGAATTATTTTCCCTACTGGTGATTCAGTATTTGCTGGCGGTTGCCAACATAAAAATTCATTAATGATGAATAAAATGCATCATCTAAATTGTCTTTTTTTTTTCACCAGCATAATTTAATAAATATACTTGATTTTGGAAATCTATATTGTACTTTATTTTGGAATATATATTTGCTGTGGAATACTCTTTTGCCTCTGTAAGGAATACTCTTATCGAGTTGATGACAAACAGTCGAATTCGGCAGAATCACATATTAACAAGAAGCTAACATAGGTCGAGAAGCCTTTGGGCTACTGGACTTGTCAGAGATTTGTGCATTAGTCTATTTTTTTTTTGGTCACAAACGCTGTGCGTGTTTTCTTTATAGCCCGAGTTTTGTACCAATGAATAACGGTGTTCTGTTTGCTTATTCGCATGAAGACTATGAGTTACGGTTTCTAAACGTAGTTATGCCAATGGTGATGCGTTCATAAGAGAAAGATTGATTTAGTTTTCGCGACCCTTAGATTATCATGATTTCACGGCTTTGCAGGTTTAGAAATTTGCATGCTTTTCATTAAAGAAATAAGAATTAGAAATAGGTCAAAGTGTTAGGAAATTGCTTTGAAGGGGTCATTGTGAAATTCTTCAAAAAAAATAAGACAAAATTGAAAAGGCGTCGACAGCAGGGTTCGAACCTGCGCGGGCGAAGCCCAACAGATTTCAAGTCTGTCTCCTTAACCACTCGGACATATCAACCCATATATTATTGCGTGCAGTAATGTTCAATTCTAATTCTATAGTTTTTTGCCACTACTGCAAGGGATTGCAATTTTACCTGTACTCGCGGATAAAATCCGCAACGACACAGGGTGGGTAGTTTAATGGGTACCCACGGGTAAAAAAAAATGGGTATTTCTAATACCCGATTATTAATGGGGTGGGGGCGGATATTATGATATCCATACCCATGGGTACCCGTACCTGTTAGTAAAATTACTAGAATGCTTTTGATATATATGTGTGTGTACTAATTGCTAAACCCTAAGTTTCCAATCCTACCTCCATTTTATTCAACTTCCTTATCAGAACACTCCCTTCACTTCCCCGTTCGTTTCCAAAGCTCCCGGCCCTACCATTCTGTTTGTCTAGTAGAGCATAATCCATTGTATAGGAAGACTCTCACAATCCTTATATCATTTCTTAGATTATTTTCATTGTTTGTGTTGTTTCATAAATATTTATTAAGTTCTTTAAGTTTGATGTATTAATTCATAGGTGCTATCTTGTTTTAATATTGGAATATATTAATGTGTTATTTTGTTTAAGTTTTTTAATATAATTTTTTTAATTTAAAAACTATTTTTTATTTTTTCATAATACCCATGGATACTTGCGGATACATGCGAAATCCTTTAAGAACCTGTTAAGCGGGTACCCGTTCATGTTTGGGGCAGACACAAATTGATTTTTTATCTAACGGGATGAGTACTGGGTAACCAATATTTGTGCCCGCCCCGTCCCTTTGCCATCCCTATTTTTAGCTATTTTAGCCAATAAAATGATTTTAAAAAAAGTTATAGATCCTACATCACTTTAGCTAAGTATTAGCTTTTTTACCCTTTAATTTTTTGATAGCTAAATTTAGCAAATCATTATAGCATTGCTAAATGGTTTCTCATTCTTCCCCCTCTCCTTTCTCCTTCACTAACATTTTCTCTCCCTTTCTCTTATTTTTTTATTATTAAAAATTACAACTTTAAATTTGTCAAATATATTTTTGTATGCTATAAGTTCATAAAATATACTTCGAAAGGATATGTATATTGATATATAAAGTAAATTATTTTGTATACATTATTTTCATAGAATAATATTTGATAATCAACATTGATTTTAGTTATAACTATTATCTATATAAATAATAAGTAAAGAAATACAAAAATATAATTTAAATTATACTAGTCAATAGGTAATATTACTAATCTGATACATGGCATGGATAAATAGAGAATGAGTAAAATAAAATAAAAAATGGGTTTTATTTTAGCTAATTTAGTTATTTTGTTCAGCTAAAATGATGTGAATGCTCTTGGACTATTACTCTAGCAAAATGGTTTTCATATTGTGGTTCTTTCATGTTATGCATTGATGTGTCTGTCAGCACTATATTTGGTATTAAAAGAACCATACATTTGTGTTATAGTTGGTTGAGGAGTAGAATGAATTAATTTGTAGAAGAGTGGTTAGTTGGTAGTATAATTGAATTGAGGAGTAGTTGTTTGTTACTAGTTGTCTCAAAGTGTCTTCACGCCAACTGACACCTACTTTGGTGTGCTTTTACAATGAAGCTTAACGTCCATGACTATTCAAAATTAGGGTTGAATAAAATTCGGATTTCCAATCTGAATTTCTCGAAATTTGGATTCGTTTTTTTTTTCCTTAAAAAATTCAGGTAATTCGGGTTCAATTCGGGTAATTAGGGTTCGGGTTTTAGTTTAATTTGGATTCGGTTTGGGTTCGGATTTCTTGTTTCTATTTCGGGTTCGGATAATTCGGGTTCTGAAATCTCGTTTGTTTTTTTTTGGTAATTCGGGTCGGGTATACCCGAATACTCACCCCTATTCAAAATGGTATAACAGTGATTAATTATTTTTCGACTAAAAAGTTGAATATAGCATCCCAATTACGAAATTATTCTTAAAATTTGTTATTGCTGAATAGATTTTATTTTTCTGGCTCAGAAGCGATATCTCATTATTACACCATTGAGTGGCGTTGGAAGATCATTTTCCATTTGGATCAGCCTTTCTTGGAGTTTATATGCATGACATTTGTATTTAAGTGTATGTGGATTTATAATATAACACACACACACACACATATATATATGTATATGTATCATTCGACTAAATAGACAACTGAGCTAGAACCTTAAATTATATTCAACAAGGATTTTCTCCATTGTCTTGAACACTTGCCTATGTAAATTTAAATGAACAATCTCTTCTATGTTGATCCACACATGAAACATGAAGTGGGATAGCAAAGATGGTTTTGATTAAGCCGAGGGCTCCCATGTCTTGCTATATCCTATAAATAAAAACAGATTAATGGGGAAAATTGGCCAATAAAACCTACAAATCAACAAAAAATAATCCTCTTGTTACCCATTTCAAGCAATTAAGCATGTTTATGGTAAATTGGTAATGTTAATTGATTGGAGTGTAAAGAGAGGGAAGTCCTCTCAACACAATAATTTTTTTAATTGCATTGTACATGAATTACTATTATTTCATGACGAATTAGTATAAATTGAGCACAAATTACTAATAATATTTTTTTTACCTAAAAAAAATTATAGGAATTTATTTTCCCAATTTATAATAATTTATTCTCAAAACGTACTCCCTTCGTTATATGAATAATTGTACCAGCTGATTGCGTACATTTTGCTAAAAAAATTTAAAATATAATAATTCATTATTTGAATGTGACAAAAATATAAAATTTGCATTTTTTAATATAAAATGAGTGTAAGTTTATTTTTTTGTTATATTAAAATATTATATTTTAAAGAATTAAAAAAATATGCAAAGTGCATTGTTTTTTTTTTTTATTTTGTATATAGAGTGAGAAGTAATCAAACCCAAACTTGGGGTTAAAGTGTAATCACACCTTAAAGAATCAGCTGGACTGACACGTGGCAGCCGCGGAGTATTAGACGGGACGCGTTTACGCCCATCACGTCGCCGTTGACGAAAAATAGAAAATGGTATATTACATTTTGCTCCATGATGTTTCTGACAATATCATATTATCTCCTATGAGTTCAGAAATTACACTTTGCCCCTGATTGCAGCTTAAGTTAGATTTGTTGTAGAAGGAATATATTGCTCTCAATTAATTTCCTAATTTTTTAAATTTAGAACTTTATATCAGATCATGTTAAAGGAAAGATCGCTACTTTAGGAAAAATATTTCATATTTGTATACAATAATATTTGAACAAAAAATTGTGGAAAAGATACTATTTATGGGGTATTTTAGTTCATTTTTGAGTTATTTATTATAAAAAAAATTATTTTCATTTTGTCCCCTGAAACTTTGGGGTAAACTGCAACGTCCGCCAAAACGTATGGGTTACAGTGTACTTTCATGAACCTTAGGGAGGTGTCTGAAATTATCAGAAACCTCGTTTGGGCAAAGTGTAATTTACCCAACAATAAATGGATAAATAAATAGCCCAAAATCCTATCGTTATCAATCACCAAATACTAATAAGGCTCTGTTCATTGTCGCCAAATCTCTCTCTATCTCTCGCTTTCGCCTGCAGATCTCGGCCTCAACCATGGTAAATCTCTCTCTCTCTCTCCCCGTCCGTCTCTCTCACGAGCTTGTCCTATCTCCAAATTTCTCCGTACAAGTACTCGATTATTTTCGGGATTGGTTAATTTTTTCATACTTCAATTTTTATTTTTATTAACTCTCGCTCGATGCTGAGAAGACAGATCTGGTTCTAAACGTTCATTTTCGGGTTTAATTTTCAATTTTGTTCCCGAATATGTTTGACAAATTTGTAAAATGGTGAATTGAATTATCTGCATGTGAAATTGATGAATGTATAATCAAAGGTGAACAAATAATTGAGACGATTAGCAATTGATTTATGAATGAAATGAAGTTGTTAATATTCTGCTAAGTGATTTAGCGTCAAATGGAGTGAACGTATGATAAGAGCGCTTGTTATCATTATCTTGCAAAAGAAAAAAAAAAAGAGGGATATCTTGTAACCATTTTTTGAGAGTCCGTTCGATTTCCATTTTCTTGTACCAAATGCTGAAACGTTTTTGTGTCACGATAAACACACGTGTCATTAGATCCCGTGCTTTGATCTTTTAATTGAAAACAGGATTAATGTGTATAACATGTAATGGTTATCACATATATGTTTGTACAGTTTAGCTACATGATTGTCAACATGTATGTACATCAATTCCCTTATTTAAATTACCTTACATTCTTTAGACATTACATAGTGGTAGCCAAAAAGTAAGTCTTTTTGGAAGTAAATTGCTACGAATCCAGCAATAGGTGTTGTGACAATGGAACCCAACGTCTAGATTTTTAGTACACATTCTCGGGATACATAACATTAGTATTATTTTCGAAAATTATCAGCATTTTGTGGTTGTTTCTTGATCTCGTTGGAAGTATTCTTTTTTTTTTTTTTTTGGCCAATTGTAACTATTTATCTCTCGAGTTTCGTTTTTGGGTTACATTTTTAGACGACCTCGAGGCGACTAGCAGATAGGAAGGTGGAGAGATTTGACAAGAACATCAAGAGAAGAGGTGCAGTGCCTGAAACTACAGCCAAGAAAGGAAATTCATATCCAGTGGGGCCTGTTGTTCTTGGTTTCTTCGTATTTGTTGTCATTGGATCCTGTGAGTTTCGTCTCTGTTGAAACTGTTAACTCTTGTCTTCGTAGTTACGTGCTTGTGCAGTCTGTGTGCCAAGTGTTTTGGTGATAGAAACATGGCCGGCATCACTTTTTAGGGTCAAATCATAACAAATTATTAGCCAAAATTATTAGTTACAGGCTTACTATGTGTCAATGAAGATCCTTCGCACAGGACACAGGTTAATGCAATTTTTGAGAGTTCTCTTGTTGAGGATGGTCCTATGGTGGTGCATACATGTTGCACGCAAGCATTTAGACTACTAAAGGATACATGGAGAAATGAATAAGCCTATGCCATTTCTAATTCAACTAGCTAGATTAATTTTGTTTAGAAAACGATGTATGTTACGTTAACTATGTTTGAGAAATAGGTTCGGGTTTTAGCAGTATTTGCTAGTGATAATTTAGGATTTACATTTTTGGGTTTTTTGTTGCTGGAAAGGATATTTAGTTTTGCAAAACATATTTTGATATTCATTATGGTTTACTATTTTTGCTTTCTATTTGCCAGCTCTATTTCAGATTATCCGAACGGCAACAAGTGGAGGCATGGCGTGAATGACGAGTTTGTGCTCTCCGGAGAGAGCTTTGTTAGCCGTTACAACTAAACACATTTTATCTTGCAAAATGGTCATGTAATGTTATGACCATGTTATGTCACTATGTTCTGTTTTAATCCGAAAGAACCTGAATACAACCAAAGAGTGTACTCCTTTTATAGTAGTTGCATAATGCGACTGATGGGTTTCGTACTTATTTTGTTCCTTGGTGTCAAATGCCTCTATGCTCTTCTATTGTAGTACCAAGGTAGTTTTTTTTTTTTTTTTTTTTAAATATGGTAATGAGATGCTTTTCTAAATTCGGAGGATACATATTGAAATTAGGCAAATACGAGTGAGTTTATTAATGCAGGTTATAATGAGTCTGCGATCAAGTCCTCATTCGCACATGGCTTTGAAGTCTTCTAGTTGAGCTGTAATTCTTGTGCTAGCTCATCTCTTAGAAAACTAATGAGACCGAAGTACATAAGCTTGAGGTGAGATTGACTTTATTCATGAACTATTTCGCATTGGGATATAGTTTTGATATATAGCTGAATGCTGTAAGTCTAGTAATATATAGGTGGCGTAGCTAACTGTTTTTTTTGTGTTAGACTCGTCTCGTGTATTAAACGGCCCCGGGTGTTCCTCACACCTTGCCTACTTGGTGCTTGAATCAAGCCTGGAATAATTTCAGGGGAAAAGGGGGGATGTAATTTCTGGGGACCGAATGGTAATAGCATGAGGGAATTGTCCTATTATAGCCCGAGTCGTTGCTTCCATTGCTTCATATATACATTGCTGAAATATCGAAAAAGTTATATCAGTCCTAAAACTTGTGTATCTGACGCTGCAGTTCTGTTGGCTCTATCTGTGCTTGTTTTCTCGTGTCGACCTCCTCGCTAGTTATATGTAGTAGTTAATCAGAACTTGTAATTTGCAATTAGCGCAATACGGACCACCACAATTTACTAGAGCATTAGTACAAACAATTTGAAGTGAAGGTGTTCAACCATAAGATGGAATTCCCACGCTGTATATAGCTTGCATCTGCAGATAATTTGTTCACACACCTGCATTTGTATCATTGTTTCCATAATCCAGCGCCAAATTTCATTGATTCATAGCCCTAAATCTAAACACCGAATACAATTTGATTTTTAGCATTACAATTTAACAGTAGATCTAAAACAATGTTTCAAAGAGTTGAGTGTTAGCATTATGAGTCCATACGGAACAATGTTTGCTACGTTCTATAAGCAACCTAGTTTATTGAGGCTAACAAGATCAATTAATATTTTTAAAAAATAATAAAAATTAATAATGATAAGGTCAGTTCATGCATGATACGAGGTTTACTCCATCGAGAATTTAAATCTCAAATTTCATTTAGATTAGTAGCCTAGAAAGCAACCTAGCAACCACTACCTCATCTTTACCTACCAGCGAAAAAGATCAAAGAAAAGAGACTCTCATCTCTAAGAAACATTTATCGTTTTATTTCTCTATCTCATATTCTAGAAATTCATTTTTCATACAAAATAAAAATGGATCACATCAGTCTTTCTGAAAATTCATTTTTATACATCAAAAATCTTAATAAACATAAATCATAAATTCTTAGAGAAACTTCACCCCATCAAGAATATAAATCTCAAACTCATTCAAATGAGTGAATTTATTCATTTCTGCAATAAATTCTTGGAGAAATTAAAGGGGGAATAAACCCCTTTTAGAAAGACCACTGTGAATGCTGTTGGAGATTGTAAATGTTTTAGGCCACCAACCTTTCATGCATCTTTCTGAAGAAAATACACAGCAACTGTAGCAATTAGGTGACAATAACCACTACTCAAAATAAAAGGTAATACTTAAATCAAAAGCAAGACCATACCTTCCTCCTCACTCAAGAAGGTTCTGATATCATAAGAAAATAACAAACCCATGAAATCAAAAGGCCTAACACAATGTGATGCTAGCAGTTGTGTCCTACACAGGGAGAGAGACAGACAGAGACAGAGAGAGAGAGGGAGAGAGAGAGATGCCTCCTGAGGCTGAGGTGCCTCTGTGCCAGCCAATATTGACACTCTCCATTCAAAAGCCACCCAGAATAACAGCCAACCAGCCTGCAAACGACATTGCTTGTCTAGGGAAAAAGAATAAAATGATAGCAAAAAGAAAACTCATCCCACTTCTGGTTTTCTTACTTTCAGGCCTTTCAATAGTTCGACTACTCAAAATCTCCGTCATCACTTCGGTCTCTTCTCCAATTTCTACTGCTTTACTTCCAACATACCTTCAAGCATGTTCTTCTACAGCATGCAAGAAAGATGAATCACAGCCCAAATACTCCGCTCTGACCGAAAAAGAATATCGATTTCTATCACGTATAATTTCGGTGAAAGCCCCTTGCAACCTCCTTGTTTTCGGGCTCAAACAACAGTACCTAGACCTCTCTTCATCGATCAATAGAGATGGCAACACCGTGATCCTAGAGGATGATCCCAAGAAGATGAAAACCATCAAAATAGAGCACAGTAACACTAGAATTTACAAAGTTGAGTACCATACAAAAGCTGGAGAGGCATACAAGCTACTTAAGCATGCAAGGGAAGATGTTGATTGCACATTGCACTCTGGACCACTACAAAAATCGAGTTGTACCTTAGCTTTGACGAAGTTACCGAAACAAGTATACGAGCGGAAGTGGGATGTTGTGGTTGTGGATGGACCGAGAGGGGATACGCCAGGAGGACGAGGTAGAATGGCAGTGATATATATGGCTAGGATGATTGCTGAAGCGGGGAATATGACAGATGTGGTGATCCATGATATGGACCGAATGATTGAGAAATGGTTTGCTTGGGAGTATCTGTGTGAGGAGAATTTCGTATCTTCTAAAGGGAAGCTCTCGGATTTTAGGATAGCAGGAAGATCAAATTCGACGAGGTTTTGCCCCACAAAAACAATTCAAATAGTGTAATTCTTTCTTTTCTTTAGAAGCCTATATTCTTACTAGGAGACATCAAACTTCAGATTGAGGTTTTACCTGATTGATTTAGCTCCGATGGCACCACTGCAGCATCCTTTTTGATGGCTTATCGTCTGTCATTACATACCAACAAAAATCTCGTCATTTACTTCAGGCCAAGCCCATAAGCTGTTCGAAATAAACAGAGAGAGAGAGAGAGAGAGAGCTATGGAACAGTCTGTTTTATTGGAAAAAACAACATTATCATTGAAAGAATAAGTTATATGTCTCCGGTAGCCACGAGGTGGAGAGACGTGGCATATGCTCATACTATGTACCCTATTTTTTCATCTGAAAAACGAGAAGCACAATAGTACAGGGAAGAACCCTCAGAGAGAATTTTGACCAACTTCACATGGCATTTAAATAATGTTTAAAGAGACAATTTGAGTATATTCTTCATGTTTGAATGACTACAGATGCAGAATGATGAATAAGATACAGCTGAAGTCTAATCTGGCACAAAACAACAAACATGACAATATAGCGAGCATTTCCATGAATGCTATTGCATCTCAACTCTCAAATGGTCATATATGTGCATTACAAACGAGAAAGAAAAATAACATAGAGATAAGGCAAGAAAAGACTGCAGTGATGATTGCTACAGTTTTTTTTAATTCATTTCTAGTTACAACTTTAAGAATCCATCACAAGCTTCCCTTTGCAACACCAATTGTGGCTTTGGAATCCCGAAAGAGACACAAATTTGAGGCCCTTGGTTATCGATTCCTTCAATTACCACCACTTGCATCATGCATCATTACTCGTGTCAGTTCGCTGCAATAGGAAATTAGAACAATATCAGTCACACGTAACACAGAAAATCTTCGAGTTAAAATGTTAACCAAGCTACATTATTGTGGTTTTTGATCATTCATGCTCCAGTTATCTAGCAACCATATGAAACATAACTGGAATAACTGCAGTAGCAAAAGAGTGCAAGAGATACTGAAGAAAAGTGCTCAACAAAGATTGGCCGAAGGTCATTGGGGACTATAAAGAAACGTCAGATTCATCAAACCTTAACGAACATAAGATTCCTTACAAAGCAGTGCTCACCTTCCGTTTACTAACATAAGGCTTTATCTCTATCAATGTCTCTGGTTGGGGTTCAGTCTTCATTGAGTACTTGTTTTCTGAATCAAATTCCTTCTTAGATTCCTTTCTGGTACCAGACTGCCAGACTCTTCCGAAGTTAGGGAGCCAGTTATCATCAAAATTATTGGCGACGATCTCTCCCCTCTTTTCCATCTCCATTTCCATTTTTCTTTTTTCAGCCCAGGCAGCTCCAACCCTTTTCGGATTCAATTTCTGCATCTTCCCAGAGTTTTTACGAGAAGAAGCAATATTCCTTGATCCTGATTCTAATTTAGTTCCAACGTTCAGCAGACCTTTTTCAGATGAATCAAACCATGGAGGAGTTGCCCCAGTATGAACATTACCCTCAGTCCCTTGAGCCACGTAAGAAATTTGAGTAAGATTCTGCAAGCCTGAAAGGTTACCACAGGAAGACCAAGAATTATACATGTATTTATAGAACAGAGTTTTACATCTGGAAAAAAGAAAATGATTACTTACATGTTCAATTAACAATTTCAATACAAAAAGAGACAAAAAAATAAGGGAAATACCATACAATGCAAGAGTTTTACCCTGAGAACTGCTCCCTCCATCTACCATTCTTGTATCAGGATGAGCCTGGTACGACTAAGTAAACAACAAATGTTTGCCAATGAGACGGCAACATATATTCAAGGACGTTAGAACTGCTAGGTCACTCAAAACATGATGAACCAAAAAACGATACAAAATGATAATGTCGTATCTTTACAAATTAGCCAGCTACGGTATAAAAGAGGTGAGAAATGGGAAAATGAAATTATTCACAACTACCTGATTCAAAATTCAGATTTTATTAAGGATAAGAAAGCTTACCCCCCTATTACTGAAGAAGCCATCTCCTGCCCATTTTTTATCATTGCAAACCAAAGATTGCTGGTTATCCATGCACCCTAAGTTGCAATACAATCAAAAGGAGTTACATCAGGATCATCTTTCACATGAAAGAAAATATAGAGCATACTCCGCTTTCAGAACATGCATACCTTTGGAGTTGTTTGAACCCCATGGATTTGCCTTACAACGTGTTTCTGCAGACAAATATGACGTAGCAGCACTATAAGAAGGGCCAACGCCTGTGACTTCAGACAGTTCTGAATAGCAGACCTGATTTCTCTCATTGGTATGATATTGTAAAGGCATAACACAATTTGAAAAACTTGACCTAACAAAGTGATTAATATTTTTCTCATGATTATCTACAAATTCAGAGTTCAGTTCATTGTGGATATCATTTGAAGGTCCAATTGGAGGTCTTCCAGATCCTTCACTAGCAGTGCCGCTAATGAATGTTCTGCACTTCTTCTGCCACTGCAACCGCAAACAGAACAGATCTAGTTACCATGATAAGCTGCATCAAAAAATAAAAATTTCCCAGGACACAAATAGACATACATTTCAACATTTATAGTTCATATTCTCTGCATGCATAGAGAAATCCAAAATACAGTATCGACCAGCGAAATCAATTGCATCATAAGAAATTAAATACAAAAAAACAAGCAAAACACAACAAGGATTTGTCTATTCATCCCCAATCAGAAAGTAACTGCGAGTTATAAAATCAGATACATGATCAAATTATTGCCTATTATTAAAAAATAATAATAAAATAAAATAAAAATTATTGCCTATTATATTCAAAGAGAAGATCACACTTTAATACACCTTAAAAATCAGCATCCAAGAAAGAAACCTCGATGGATGCTAAAAATGGAATAATGTAAGTCATAAGAAGTATCAACCAGAAAATCATAACTAAATCAAGGTTGAAAGCAGAATTAAGAGCTGAAAACAGATACCTTAGCTAGATCTGCTTCTGAAACCCTAAAGGAGTCCACTTGATCCATCTTGCCACCGAAATTCCACAGAAAGCTCTTTAAATTCTTCAAATGATCCGCACCCGCCAAATGATTTATGGCATTACCACTATTCCACGAAGACAAATTGAGGTTGCAAGAGAGCAAAGCAAGCAACGAGTAATGGCAAGAACACTTGTTATAGGACAAGCAAAAAGAACAAAATAAACCTCGGACTAATTAATTCAGCATCAAAGCTCTACCGCTTCATGTTAATGTGAAAATTCAGTCCAATAGCAACTTACTCAAGTCCCACAAAAATAGGAACAAATACGTTAACTCAAAATCACATCCAACGAAAAATAAACCATGAACAAACTAGAGAATAGTCTACAATTAATATCTTATGTAGCAATAGAGCCTCAGTTCATGTACAACTACAACAGTACTTATCCAAATATAGAGGAAAACTACAATTATAACAATCACGGGCAAAGTTGGCATATGGATTGAATTCAAATCTGAGCAACATGGGGAGGCAAAGTAAAAATGAAAGGAATCGACATCCAATGAGATAATAAACGAAGAAGAAAAAATAGGGAACAAATAAGATAACTAAAATCTTAAGATATATTCCCCCAATACGAATTTAATTAAAGATCGAGATAGAAAACAAAAATTAATTCAAACAACAAAAATCATAACAAATCAAATTTCTAAAAAGAAATTGTTTCGATTAAACCCCCCTCCATGATCCTCAACAAACTCACATGATCATCAATCTATGAAACCACCGGTACGTAAAATTATTCTCTGGGCCAACATTTTTCAGCAACCAACCAGAAAAACAAAACTAAGACAAATAGATTGGCTTAGGCAGATTGGCACAAGTCTTTAAACATGCAAACATATGGAGCTTTTGTTGTTAAGAGTTCTAGGTGCCCTTAAGGCTCCAAGACCCCCTATCGCCTCAAGCGCTAGGCGCCAGCTAAGACGCTTGCCCGAGTAAAGCAAGGCGCTAATTATTATTATTTTTAAAACAAAATTGTACATTCTCTTCAAATTTTAACTTTTTCTTGTGCATAAGTTTTGTTATAGGTGACGGGAATTGGCGGTACCTTCTTGGTATATTATACATAGCTTATTTATACACTTAGCTTATTTATATAGTTTATACTAGTGATCCTTTCCTTGATAAGTAATAGAGAGTTGCGATCATAATATGATGCATCATAACCATAACATAAATAGAAACATAAAACGAAAAAAATAGAAAAAGAGTACATTGTAGGTGGCGCTAGTGCCTTAGCTCAAGGTGCTTGTCTAGCATTGACGTTGCTCTCCTGGACCAATATGAGGCGCCTTGGCCTCGCCCGAGACCCTAGGCAAGCGTCTTAATAACACTGAGCTTCATTATTCAATGTATGCAGTACCAAGCCCATCATAATTGGTCAGCAAAGTCAAGTATGCACAATTATTCAATCTATACAGAGCACCAAGAAACAATAATTTGATTCTCCTTACTAAACCTAACCAATCAGCATTACTAAATTCTCCTCTTCTATGCAATTCACATAAACTATTCTACACTACACACGAAAAATAATTATAATTAAAAGTTAGAATCGTATATTTTCAAGTCTACCGAAAAATATATATTTTATACTGATAAGATACAACCAAACAAGCACTAGCGAGAGAGAGAGAGAGAGAGAGAGCTGACCAGGCGAAGGAGCTACCGAGTTCGAGAATGTCGAGATCGCAGAAGACGCACCAGAGGCGGTTGCGGTGGGAGAGATTGGGGAGGAGAGAGATAGGGTTAGCGAGGAAGAAGCGGACGTCGGACAGCTTGGATTTGAAGCGGGAGAGATAGGAGGAGAGAGATGACACGTGGCTGGGAAAGTAGTTGTGGCGGCGGCCTTCGTCGTGGTTTATCCTGCATACTTTGCAGTATGAGTATTCTTCGCTCTTCTTCTTCCTCTTTCCTTCGTCTCTCATGCTGGATGGAGTTAG
>MKEJ01075224.1:0-10291 GCA_001753735.1 Embelia ribes
ATTTTTCATCATCAAAATATGTTTTATCAAAACTTGGGTTAATGATTATCATGATAGAAATATTCCAAACCTAATCTTTTTGAAAATATATAAAAAAAAATTGAGCTAGTTAATAAATTTGTTAACAAGTGGAAGTTATACGCTGGTTTTCTTATAGATAGTTTTCAAATTTTTGTAAATATCCACTAAAAACATTAAAAATGAACAAATTTCATCATCTAAGTTTTTTCACAGATAGCTGTTCTGTTGCAATTTTTGACAGCAAAAAGAAAAATCGAGATTTGAACATATCTGGAAAAAGAAAATAGATGGATTCAACTTAATATTTCCAATTTTAGGTTAAAAGAGTTTAAAAAACCTCATCCATAAGCTGAGCAGCCAAATTTATATCAGATGTAGACACAAAAGCATAAAAATCTTGGGTTTAACTAATGCGACCATACAAATCTCTTAGTCTTAAAAAGAGATGATTAACTTTTCTTTTAAATTTTTTTTTTCTTTTGTTTGCAGGGAAATATACGATCAATTTAAGAGTTCATACAAAGGGAAGATGGATATACACACAAAGCTTATGAAAAAGTATAAAGACATTCCAAACTGGTGGTTCCATGTCATGCTTGTGTTGTCTTTGGTGCTATCTCTTGCTATGTGTATTTTCATGAAAGACCAAATTCAAATGCCATGGTGGGGCCTACTCTTTGCTGCTGGCATGGCTTTGATCTTCACTCTCCCCATCAGTATCATTACTGCCACAACTAATCAGGTAATGGTTTCATAGCTTTTAAGTGGAGTTTGTTTGCTAAAATATTTGACAAAAACTAATGTTTTTTATACTAATTTTAGGGTAACAATTTTTTTGTTTTTTTAAATGTATTTCAGACACCAGGGCTAAATGTGATAACTGAGTATGTGATGGGGCTAATATTACCAGGGAAACCAATTGCCAATGTGTGCTTCAAAACATATGGATACATAAGCATGGCTCAGGCTGTCTCTTTTCTCAATGATTTCAAACTTGGTCATTACATGAAGGTCCCTCCAAGATCAATGTTCATTGTTCAGGTATATATATATATGGTCACACTCGTCTCTCTCTTTCTCATTCGAGCGAGTCCCTTCTCCTTCCTAGACATCACTCAAGGGGTTGCCAAGAACATCCGCTTTGTAAAAATTGTCAAGCTACACTCAACCGTTTGATAAAAAACCAAAACCTATGATTAAAATTGGATATTTCAAATTTGGGATACTCTAGTCTCATATGACATTGGTTTCCGATCTAATGGCTGAGCTCCCTTGACAGCTCCTACAAGAGGAGCGGTTGGCAACACCCGCAACCCGTTAGTTGTAGTATAAAAAATAACAATTCTGGTAACTTGTGCAACTCAGCTTCATTTGAAGCAACTAATTATCCATCCAGGTTGCTCGAAAAAGTAAAATTTTTATTTTATTTACAAAATAGTTGCATGGGTATAATCACACTATCAGTGTCTGAAATTCTTTCAGACTGTAACAATAAATGTACTGTACAATTATTTCTTCTGTACAAAACGCTAAAGAAATTATAATTGTCCAAAATTGTTCCAAACAATTTTTAGACAACATTGAAATGATCTGTACAATTTTCTTGAAAGTATTACATAATCAATTTGTAAAACATATTGAGATATTTTTTCTATTTTGGAGAAAAAAAGGTGTTTTTTCCCCTTAATCTGAAGGCACCATTGTGTTAATTTAGAAAATATTGACACCATTGTGCTAATTTTTTTACTGCAGTTACTTGGCACTATTATAGCGGGGACGATCAATATTGGTACAGCGTGGTGGCTTCTCACATCCGTCGAGAATATATGCAATGACAGCCTGCTCCCGCCAAACAGCCCCTGGACATGCCCAAGCGACCGCGTCTTCTTTGACGCATCTGTCCTTTGGGGCCTGGTTGGCCCCAAGAGGATGTTTGGGTCCCTCGGGAATTATAGTGCCCTCAATTGGTTCTTTCTAGGTGGGGCCCTCGGCCCGCTCCTCATTTGGATCTTACACAAGATATTCCCCAAGCAGAGCTGGATAAAGCTCATAAATCTGCCTGTTTTGCTCGGGGCCACAGCTGTTATGCCGCCAGCGACAACATTGAATATGACTAGTTGGATTTTTGTCGGGACGATTTTCAATTTCTTTGTGTTTAGGTATCGGAAGAGGTGGTGGCAGAGGTATAATTACGTGCTTTCGGCCGGATTGGACGCAGGGTTTGCTTTCATGGCGGTGCTTTTGTACTTTAGTCTAAGTATGAATGAGATTGGAATAAATTGGTGGGGATCGGCTGGGGAGCATTGCGATTTGGCCTCATGTCCGACTGCCAAAGGCGTTGCGGTAGACGGGTGCCCGGTGCCCTGATTAGGGTATCGATTGGCAATTAGCACA
Organism: Embelia ribes; assembly: GCA_001753735.1. Taxonomy (NCBI): domain Eukaryota; kingdom Viridiplantae; phylum Streptophyta; class Magnoliopsida; order Ericales; family Primulaceae; genus Embelia; species Embelia ribes. The sequence goes on from MKEJ01075224.1 coordinate 2,416, forward strand.
ATTAAATCATTTTTTCGTATTTTTATTGAGTCTAAATTTGCATCCTTTTACTAGAAAAGGAAATGCGTAAATATGCTTCATCTTTCCTAAGTACGTAATATTGAGTTTTATAATTTTGTTACAATTTACTTTGTTCATCTTTTTTCTAGAATTAAGGATTTGTTTTCTTTAAATAGTATTAATATTATGTTAATATATTCTTATCATATAAAGTAATGATATGCATGTAAACTAGTTATACCAAAAATTTATTTATTGATTACAATTAGCTATATTAGGAAAGCTGAATGTGTAATAGCCAGATTTGGTAGTTGTTGGGCCTCTCTTGTAACAAATAAAAATTGTTCCAAACATTCTTATAAATACCTTCAACTTGTTAAACAAATACTTCTCTAGAAAGGGCCCAATGTTATCTTACGGAAAATTAAAATTTATAATGATATAATTGGGTAGTCACTTTTGAAAATGCACAAGTAATTAAATTTAGGTATCGATGCCAAAATTCCATTCTTGTATTTTAGTTTTTTCCTTGAACATGACACGTCTTTAAATGATGCCGCACCAAAACGCAACTCGATGCTGTTTGCACTTTACCCAACCACAGTTTTCAATTACTGATCTTTGATGTCTTAGAATTCAGATTCCAATTTTTTCCTTATAAAATTTAAGTTCAGAGAAAATAACAATTAAAGATTCAAACCCAAACTGTGTTCATATTCAAAAGAAAATATCTAACGTCTCAATATGTAACTCAACTTTTTGTATTTTCATAATAAACAACCAAATGCTATAAAGCTTGATATTAGGTCCGTCTTAAAAACTCAATATTAATTAATCAGACAAATCGTAGGTATGTCATAGTTCTTTACTAGTATCATCATCAACATCCAAAAAGGTGAAAGCAGTACATAAAATTAGAAGATGGAAGTTCATATATCAAGAGTTTTGCATTTGAGTTATGTTAAAGATTCTTCAGGAAAACACAGAAAAATAATTGTTGCCTTTGGATCTGAAAAGCTTTTAGAGCAACTATTATGAACTTAATTTAGTGGTAATTGTAACAAAAAAGAAATCAGTTTGAACGCGCATAAACCATCAAATTGCGTCCTTCACATCACTAAACATAACGTTTCAACAATACCATAAACCATAATCTATTTGCATTAACTTTTTACCATGAAAAACACAAATACCCGATGACGACAGACCTACTCCAATGTTAGCAAGAGTAAAAAATAATCACAAACATCTGAAAGAAACACGTTCAAGGTGACTTTTGGAACAAGTTCAAATGCCAAAGAATTGCAACTTGCATTCATCATCCAAACAGTATAGAGTCAAGAAAGATAAATGCAGTCAGAACCTTGATGTCCAAAGGTCTTGGGTGGAACATATATTTACTGAAGCAGAAACTTAAGCTAAAAAAAAACACATTAAAAGTTTGTTTATGCAAAAATTTAAAATGATTTTGACGAGACTAATCATGATTAGGCATGATTAACTAGAAAAGAATAGGCATGATTACATATCATGGAGCTCATTTACCCCCCATCCTTTTCTGGAAACTTTTTTCAGTGATTGTGAAGAATAAATTGTTCTTAGGCTTACATGTACCTTCTGATACTCAGACCATTACTGTGATGACCCGGATTTTTGAGAACCCGGAACGTCTTAAAGTAATATAGATAATCCACATAAAAAGGACATATCCACAACTGGTAAACAAATATGTACAAAGCTCACTACCAAGAGGAAATCAACGTCAAGCTACATTCAGTCTGAGCATAAAATAGGTGTCTAGGCACAAACCCACCATACAACTAAAACTAAATAAATTGAACTGAAACTGAACCTGAAACAACTAACTGAAACAGGAAAACAAGCGAGCTCTAGTCATCAAGATGTCGAAGCCTCTTCAACCATTCTAGGGGCACGACGGTCTTTCCTGCACAATCAAATCAGGACTCAGGCTCATATATATGTATATAATCAGGCTCCAATGAGTGCAGTCCAGTAAAAATACATGAAAAATAATAAGCCACACAAATTCCATACAAGTATATTTTTTTTTCCCTATATAATAAGAATCATATTTTACATTTCCTTTTCTTTATTATACAACCATACCGCACACAGCATGACCTATCGCCCTCAGCCAGGTTCTTCGCACATAGCAAGATCTTTCACGCATAGCATGTTCCGGAACGACAACACATATCGGGCACATTCACAAATACGAGCACATAGCCTCAATTCCCCAGCACATAGCCTAAATTACTGGCACCTAGCCTATGCACCTACACATTTTTGGCACCCAGCCCCGTTCCCTGCACACAAGCTCAAATAATCCTGAAATAATATGACCATATATATATATATATTTATGCATATGCAAAATATAAAGTTTAATTCCCTTCCAGATTCTCATGTATACTAAGGCTTCAATACAATCGATTTGACTCTCAAGGACATACAATTTTAAATAAGCACTACGTGTTCTGATTCCCAAGCTCCGATTCTAGAGTTCTATATGGCATGTATCGTTTGAAACTACATCGTCACAGGCAGATTAATGTTTCAATTTGAGGAAGTTAAACGTATATGTACTGAACTTGTAATGACTAAAGAATCTTTTACAACAAAGGCAAGTAGTCAACACTTTAAGTAGAACGCCAGTAACTATCAATAGACTTCCATAAACATAAGTAAATTTTCTTTTTTGTTGCTGAAACCAGCACCAAATTAAAGTCTTGAACCAGGTTATTTTAATCAACCATAAGAGTTTTCATACAGTCCAATTTTAGCCGTGTATATAACCCATACAGCAAAAACCATCAATTTAATTTGCACAACTTGTACATGAATAACCAAAGTTAAAAACAAAGAAACTAAATTACATCATTCCCAAATCCTCTGTAAACCAAAGAGTGACCAAATTGAGTAAACTACAACTTGAAACTTAAAAGAACACAATTGAAAAATATTAAACCCAAGAAATCAAAACTGATTCGAAAGAAACCAACGAATCCATGGAATAAACTCCAAAAACACAAACTGTTGCGTAAGATATAGAAGCCCTGTGTATTACTTGTAAGAAAACATTTTATAGAAGAACCAAGCAACAATTACTTACACTAAATTTTACGGAAATTGATATATACAGAATTTTCTTTCTTGATTTCCTGAGAATCCCTTTACCATAACTAGGTTGCTAAGCTATATTACACTAGTTTTTTTAACGTCATAAGAACTAATCCAAAACATCTCAGATTCCATACCACTGCAGGGTAAAGATCATCTCCTAATTGTTTCATCTCCTATTTTAATTAATTTCTAAAACCGTTTTGAAACCTTGACTGAAACACTTTGAACAGTTCACTAAAACCCTTCAAAAATGTTACTCAATTATAACTTTAAACACGTCATAAGTAGCTCAAAAAAACAAAAAAAACTTTAATTAGTTTGGTAAGCCAGGTTCAAATCAAAGGAAAACAGATCAAAATCCTCATTTTTTTTCGCAAATTAAACCTCTTCGTAAACCCAAATAAATCTCATGCCAATACATACCAAATAATTCAACTAGTAAAGAAATTAAAACCCCACAAAACGAAACCAGCATATGAATTACAGAGACCTCGATTCATTGCACGAAAACATATAATATTCGAAAGCAATCAAATCAAAATAAAAGAAACAGAAAAGCCTGGATTGCAACCCCACCTAGGTCTGATTCGCTTGAGCTGACTTGGTTGTTACTGACTCTGTCCCTTGATTAATTGCCTGTTGAGATTGCTCAGTATTTAGAGAGAGAGTTATTAATACGTGCGTCAATCTGATAGAGGAAAGTCTGCTTATATTGGCGTGCTGATATGTACAATTAAGGGAGATAAGTGGTCTACGGTTATTGTCGTCGGGAATAATGATCTCCATGATCAGACACGAGGGAGGGAGAAATGGGATACAGAGAGGCGATATATCCGTGTGTTTATGTGGGAGTGACGCAGCTTTGCGAAAGACTTGGGGCCAGTTTGGGATTGCTTTTTGTTGCCTGCTATTGCTTTTTTTTTTTTCTTGGAAATTGTGGCATGTGGTGTTTGGCTAATTCTAAAGCACATGTTTTTAATAATCTGTTTTGGCTTTTCTAAGGGTGCTTTTGGAAGTAGCCTTAGAGGTGATTTGAGAAGCTGCTTCTATTTTTTCTTTCATTAATTATCACAATAACCTCAATTATATTTATTAGATTTTCTATACATGCCTACTTTTGTTTTTTACAATAAAAAGCATCACTTTACCAAACACTACATTACTTATCAAAACAATTTTTAAAATTTATATTTACTAAATACTAGGAGTATACCCGTTTTTAAAATCAACTTTCAAAAGCAGCTTTAAGAAGCGGATTTTAAAAAGTACCAACATTCTCAAGCTAGGCCTTAGTCAACAAATAGATTTTTCAGGTTATTACACAAATTCCCACCCAGTTTTGAATTTTTAACAAGAAGACCCATTTGAAACACTTGGGTCTTCACATTTTTTTTTTTGCCTTTAAAGAAACTGAAAATAAAGCTATATGATGTTTAGTCTTCTTGATTGTGGAGTATGTTTTCAGAGTTTAGAAGCATATTATCAAGAAGCTGGTCGAGCTGGACGAGATGGAAAATTGGCTGATTGCAGTGAGTTCATCTGATCTTTTGTCAAATATAATAGACTTGTTGATTGTGATGTTTTGCCATGTTTCCGTATCATATCTCATAAAATTATTTTCAGCTCAAAAAACAGATTTATAGTTATCATGCAATGCAGCCTGGTGCTGCCATCATTAAGAGTTAAAGAGGCTCAGAATATATTTTAATCTGTTTGGTTTAATTAACACAGTTCTCTATGCTAATCTCTTGGGAACACCATCACTTTTACCGAGTGAGAGAAGCAAAGAACAGACAAGACAAGCTTACAAGATGTTATCCGATTGCTTCAGGTTATTGTCATATCTTTTCGGTGTCTGTTTTCTCTTCGTATACTACCACCATGTAATTGCTACTGTTCTTTACTACTTTCTCTTACTTTGATATTGTTATATTGTAGGTATGGAATGAATTGTTCAAGTTGCCGAGCCAAAGTCCTTGTGGAGTATTTTGGGGAGCAATTTAGCTATGAGAAGTGTCAAATGTATGGGACTGTGTATTTCCTCTGTGTCGTATCTCATATTATAGGCCTTACAGATTGGTATCTCAAGGAGTTGTTTTCATTTAAGCAGGTGTGATGTCTGTAAGAATGGGCCGCCTGAGCTGGTTAACTTGACTGCTGAGGCAGACGCTTTCATGGATGTTATCTCTTCTCATTATGCAAGTGCTATTGACATCTCTACCCTATCAGTTTAGTTATGACTTTTCATTTATATAATATTTGTCAATTCAGCTGGTGATGAGATTACACTGTACATTTGTAAGATACCTGTAGTATAATTGAAGTTTTGGTTAGAGGAGTCAGAAGAAAACACTCTTTCATGTACTTTTATAACATTTTCACCTCAAAAAGTTAAAACAAAAGAAAATGAAAAAGTTAGTAAAATGTTGACTTTGAGTATGGCATTTTGTAGTGTTTGTGCTTCCGAGCTCAGAACTCTTTAGTCCTCGTAGTTATTTTGTTTATTTGTTCTAAACAATATTTAGTGTCATAATTCAAACCCAAATCTTTGTTGAATTCAGGGAGAAACTAGTTTGGAAGGTAGCTGCCCATATGATCATGCTACTGCTTTGTTTCATAAGCACCCAAGATTCATGGACAAGCCAAATATCGATAATTTTGTCAGTAAAATCACGGAAAAGGTCAGTTTCCAATTCCTCTCTCTTTCTCTCACACACACAAACACACACAAAAATACGCGCACACACAGAAACAAAAAAGAAAAGAAAAGGCTAACTGAATATTAAATGAAGGAGGTTAATCGATAAACAGATTTAACAATTAATAATAACGGTGATGACTTTTGAATCATGATTAATGATGGTATGATATATTTTCTAGTTAAGCAGTACTTTAATAGCAACGCTTGACGTCTTCATTTTCCAAGAAAGTTGCTCTCAGTCTCCAGATTATGCTGTATGGTCCAACATTATTATTTTTCCCACAGTAGCTTATTTATGATGTCACTATGTCACCATATCTTACAAATAATGATAGATTTTACTCATCATGCTCCTTACCTAATGATATTCTGCGACTGTGTTTTGCAGTTTCCGAAATTTGTAACAGTTGGTAGGTTATGGTGGAGAGGCCTTGCTCGTATCTTAGAAGATAAAGGATTTATTTTAGAAAGAGATGACAAGGTATGTACTCGGGTATTGGTTGTTATTTCTTCTACTAGGAAATTAAGTTGATATGCTCAAATCATAAAAATTACGGAGTGAACTAATTCTTGTGGAGAATAGTTAAGCATTCCTTAACATGGGATCAAAACTTTTCCCAAATGTTCTATTTACTCGTAACTCCATTATTTAAGGTCTTCATAAGTTCACCTATGTGTTCCCCTCAAGTTATTCCTCTTGCTAGAGGGGATTTTATAGCACTTGTAAATTTTTGGAGATCAATGGTGCCTCTTGTACCTGATGGGAAACATATTCTTTATTTGGCATAGAGGTCAGTTTTTTTCTTTTACTTGCAATTTCAAATAAACTTGTCAAATTTCCTTGTTCCCCCCTATACCAGGGAAAAGAAAACTTCAAATGAAAATGGTTTGGAGAGTGAATGGAAAAAGTTACAACACTTATGAACACTAGTTTTACAAATTGGCATTGTTACAGGAGTGAGAATCTCATAAAAATCCATCTTTTAAATAGTGATAGGAAGTGGGGTAAAAAATTCTTGGTATCATCATCGTATTATGCACATTTTATGCGTTAATGCGTCCTTTGCAAGAAATGCTTGAGTTTGTTGTTCAGTATTGTTGCTAGTATTCTTGAATCTTGAACACCAACTGGATTTACAGGTCTATGTTCAGATTAAGTACCCTGAGCCGACAGAGCTAGGGTTGAAGTTTTTGCAGCAAAAGAGGGATCAAGACTTTTACGTATATCCTGAAGCTGATATGTTACTACTACTCGCAACGAAAAAGGAGAAGCCTTATGCTAGTTTCTCAGAATGGGGAAAAGGTTGGGCTGATCCTGTGATTCGTCGCCAGCGTTTGGAAGCAATTCGAGGGAGACGAAATTTACATGCGGGAAGATCACGCAACAGAGATACTGGTCTGAAGACAGTCAGGAATAGGTTAGCTGTGAAACTCTCAAAGCGCAAGCATTAGAAGTATGTACATATAGATCCTTTTTTTTTTTTTTTTTTGTCATTTGTTTCTCGGAATCTGTTCATTTGCTATTTATGAACTCTAAGAAAGGCTAATTATATTTTAAGACGCGTTCCTCAACTGCTCTATGGAAATACTCCATTTGACAATCTCTCTTTCTCTCAGAGATCGCTTCTTTTCGACATTTCCGCTAACATTACATTAAACTTTGGTGTAAAGTTTGGCTGGGAATGCAGCCAGGGACAACAAGAACAGGAAGAACATGAAACACCGCTCTTGGCTGTGAGGGATGAACATGAGACACCGCTCTTGGCTGTGAGGAATGATAAGGAATGAAGAGGATTAACCCTTTCCTTTTTCCCAAGAAATCATCTGCTACTTGGTATGAGAAGAACACACCCAAATCTCCCAAGATTCCTATATTTATTAGGCTAGTTTTGTCGAATCTGGGGAGCCTGTCAAGGACCCCAGTTTGGCAGCCGTTACCAAGGATCTTAGGCTGCTGGATTAGCAACTATCAGCTGAGACTAGAGCACGGTAACCACTAGGCAATCCGATACAGAGTCAAAAAGTAATATT
>MKEJ01075227.1:0-17455 GCA_001753735.1 Embelia ribes
TAATGAAATATTTTCTAATCAGATTCGGAATAAAAATAATGATATAAATCAAGTGTTGCACTTTTATCTCTCGCGATTAACTAGTCAAACTTGGAATTGAGTTTTATTTGTACCGTTGGAAAGATAATTCAATGAGATTTCCAACCATACCGAATTTGATACCAAAATCTGGTCCAAAACTTTCCATAAATTCAGCAACGTTTAAATGATAATTAAATTGCAAGCTTAATACTTCGTAAAACTTGTTTCTTAACACTTTAAACCTCAAACCAACGTCCAAACATAATTCTTGATATCATATCTCACGGGAATTTGCTTCTTGGCTTTAAATCATCACATTTAGTATCATAAACTTGTAATTAATATAAAAATACACAATACCAAAATATAACAAGTTCTATATGTTAAATCACTATATAAATGACTTATATGCATTTAATTTATACACTTCCATAGCCTAATCATGTTGCCAATGTATAACTATTTTGCAACACATAACTTCCCTTACTCTTATCTGTCGTAGTAATCAATATAATCTCATGTAATTACATTATAAAATATTTTTTGTTCATCTGTAAAATGATATTGTTCTCCCCCTAATTGGTACAAGTATAGTGCAACCAAATGATAAGTTCAATACTGTTAGGAACTTTTGTATATATCATTCATGTGCACAGATGAACACTTTATCCCATATCGAACTTATATAAAAGTTACCATGCCATTATATAGAAGCAAAGTACGTACTCATTGCAGGCATGTCTAGAAGTGGTAAATACTCAAATTTGATCTCATTGTAAGATGAGATTTGGGAACATCCAACTCTAGGTATGTTTTATGCCTTATAATTATGAAATATACAACTCCAACTGTTAATTTATAGGCTTAACAACATCTCTAATTTTATACTTCATGTGCTTTAATGTAGTTAAGATAGTTAAGTCATTTATTCAATTTATTTAATCACTTTTGCTTTTTCAAAAAACCGAGGAATAATACAAATTACCAAAATCTAGGCATCTTATAATCACACTTCCAAATTACTTTTGCTTCACAATAATGACATAATCAATTCAATATAAGAGGGCGAATGATCCTGCCTATCCCTCATCGACTCAAACTCATATGTATGGGGCAATTCTAATATGTCAAACCAATGTCATATTTAGGCCAAGGGCACACACCAATTACTATACCACCATCTACAACCGCTCACATTCTATCATTCACACCAAAGAAAGTAGCAAAGCTGGTTGGAGGGGTCCTTAAGAGTCATCATATTTATTTTCAATGTCAATTATGAAAAAGTGGTAATTATCATTAATAAATGCATTTCCTCTCAGTTGAAGCCAAAAATTAAATTTGAATATATATACGGCTAGGATTATAAGGATAATTATTTATTAGCATTAGTATGTCAGAGGATTTAATTATTCATCCTTCAAGTCATATGGGTATGTTAGTAAATAATTTGGAGTCCGATCAGCCATCTTGGACTTGCTCCATCTGATCTATACTCTTAACCTGAAAAATATCTCAAACAAATATTAATTTCATCTCAATGATAAATTTTGAATTGAGAAATTATGAAATAATAAAAACTACTTTCCTTGTTATTTGTTATCATCAAAGTGTTCATTTTGGAGTGAGCTAGTAACTTAGATTATTGTAGAACATTTTGATGCTGCAAAAACTTATCAAGGCACTTATTATAACATAGGCCCACCATATAATGGAGAAAGTTGTTTAACTAACATCTACACTTGGTGATGTGGAATTAAATTCTCATGCATTAAAGCCATTTTCTCTAATATTTGCCAAAACACTCAAATTAAAAGATATAAGGTGGTCATGCTTGATAGTAATATCGTGAAAAGTATATGGTAGCCAAAATTTGCTCTGTTTGTAAAAATATAATCTTGACAAATCCATAAACATTTATAAAAATAGTTTCATTTCTGCATCAATGTGGATGAAAGTGATTAATATACTCAGCTAAATAGGAGATTGCTCTAAAAGCTCCACCCAATTTCTTCAACTATATTTTATTTTTCAAATGTTGGTGGCCCATCATAAATGATACATCCCTAACCACTCAATTGTCATGAGACTTGACACTAAATTATAAAAATAAAATGTTCAACTAAAATATCATTAAAATATGTTTCATCCATAGCCATCTCGTAGAAGGACAAGATGTTTACATATAACAAATCCCTCACCTGTCATTTTTATTTTTGAGAGCAAAAGGTGAAATTTCTCGTTTTGGGGGTCCCCACACCTCGACCCCTTAGGATTTGTGGAGGAAGTAAGTCGCGGTGACCCAGCAACCTCCTTGGTACGAGGTCGAGTGCCTGGTGCCCACAAAAACTCACCCCCACAAGAGAGATGAAAATCTCACACTACGGCTGGCAGGGCTCAAACCTGCGCCCTTGGGAGCAATCTGCTAACTGAGTACCAACTAAGCTACACCCACGGGGCACCTATCATTTCCAATTTTGGTTTCCAATAAAGTTGCTCAATAATATTAAAAAATTTTATGGCATATATTTATAACACAAATATTTGGCTGGAAATTTGAATTCAGTGCAATTATATATATATATATTTTTTCTAAGAAACTCAATATATAAATCTTGACAAATATATAAAATTTTCTGCAAAATCTGAAATATTTTTTTAAAAACTTGCATTAATGAAGTGTTGTGAACCATATTAAAAAACAAATAAAGTAATGTGCAAGAAAGTAAAATAAGAGACCAAGGATTATGTTGTTTAGCCTCAAGCTAAAACAAGTTCATCTTGAACCTAGTTTACAAAACTAATAACGATGTGTACTGTTATTTATATAGAGAGAGATTACAACATAATACTTGTTAATTAAAACTTGAATCTGAACCAAATCGTATTCCTGCACACTCTTCTTCTCATTTTTCTCTCTTTTTTGCGCTCTCTTTTAGAGCTTTTCCCCATTACAAATCATACATATATATACTCATTCTCATAGCATAAATTATGTTTCTAACAACATGTGAAACCATTGTGGTAGGTAAGATCATAATAATCCACCAACCATCATTTTATAACAATTTTAACTTTATTTATATCTAATTTTTTATAGTCTAAAGAACTATCGACACTCTATGGAGACATTCTAGAGTGTCACGTAACCTCTAATTAAGGTATTAATTGGACAATCCATTTCCCTTCAATTTTCTCTACTCCTTTTTTTTTTTTTATATATACTTTTTTTTTTGGTTTTTCTTACCCAAATCGGTACAAAAATTCGAAGTACAAGCAACTCTCCTCAAAAGTAACATTACTAATTCTCCACAAAATAAGCCCATTAAAGGAATTGATCATGAGCCGTTGGATGATAATCTAATCCTACGGTTCACCTCTTTTTCCAACTCCTCTTGCCCTCCCACTTCCTCAACTTCCTACAACACAACACAAACAATTAAATGTTTCCAGAATACAATTCATATTTATTATAAAAAATGAAATAAAAAAATAATCATAATAAAAATAAATTAAATAAAATTGTGACAGAATACCTTAGGTCCCAAGAACAACCCATATGGGACTCCTTTGAACTTGTCTGTGTGGTGGAGCTACACCAACAAATAAGGTATCAAAATTATGTTAAAAAAAAAAACTAAAGTACCGAAATTAAACTAATTAATTAGGATAAGTTATAACTAAAGTCCTCCTAGTTTGGACTAAAATTCTAATTTGGCCCCCTAGTTTCAATTGGAACACCAGCCCCAACCCTGAAATTTTGGAAAATGATGAATTTGGTCCTCAAATTTCAGGAAAAAATGACAAATTTGATCTCTTCCGTATTTTATTTACCTGGTGGGCAGCAGCAACTTTTCTGAAGTAAGGGACGTTAGCAATGGGACCCACCGGGAATCTCCTGTGAACGAGACCGTCGTGGACGAACATGTAGGCCATCCCGAACACCGTAATTCCAAGCCCCTGCATATATTTAGGCAGGTAATTAGTATGACTAAACCTGGTTTATTCCCATCATAACTTTACAACTTGCATGATTGATTACACATTAATTGGACGGAATATGAGGTGATCAATTTGCTCGACACCTGGGGAATGTTTGCGTTTCAATTGGAATAAAGGGGACCAAATAGATATTTGGAAATATTAAGGGATATTAGAGTAATTAACCCAATTTTGCGCATCAGAAGCCTTTGCCAAAGTTTCATTAATTACCCTTACATCCTGTAACAAAATATACATTACACATACACCCCAAGCCAAAAAAAAAAAACGATCTGGCAAATATTTTAGCTCTGTGCATATGAAATTCTGGTTCTACCCTAGTGCATACTTTATTTGAATGGATTAGATAATAAAAACTCATTAACTCTTAACTTAAACTGATACGTATATGCATATGTACATGAATACTTACAGCCCCAAAGCAGAGACCGGGAACAAGGCCTTTGTGGAAGAAGCCGTAGCTGAGGAGAGCTATGGCAGGTACTGCGTTTATAATTGCGAATATGTCGTTCAGCTCAAACGGACCTTCTCTTGGCTTATGGTGTGACTGCATATTGAATTAGATGAAAAACAAATTACATTAATGAAAATCGACAAAAAACTCAATTACAAGCTCATTCGAAATGTTTGGAAAAATAAAAACCTCGTGCATGTGCCATAAAGAAGCGTGCCATAGCGCCCGGTGAGCCCATCTTGCCCAAAACTCCATTCCCACCTGAATTCGAGTGTTTCCCAATGCAATCAAATATAAGCCCAATTGAATTAAAAAATATATATATAAAGTATTACTCTTGTATCATTTGCGCAAATAATCTTACTATGTAACGCCAAAATGCAATTTCAACAACAGTAATTTTGTTATATTGATGGTAACTATACCTACAACATTTTTTAGTTTGATCCCCCACACAAACACATAGTTTTAGGATAAGTTCAAAAACTAAGTTTTTGAAATTCTGAAATAACATAAATGATTTACATTACCTCTTTCAAAATGTCCAATTCCAATTTTCTATTATAAGGACAAATTCAAAATTATTTTTTGAAACTTTGAATCAGCATAAATGATTAAAATTACCTCTTTCAAAATGTCCAATTTCATTTTTTTATTATGATGTGCAACATTGATATTAGATTTAGCATTGAAGCTTCAAAATTAGAAGTTCGGCAATAAATTGTGACATTTAAAAAGTCAAAATATACCAATAATTTATGGATGGAACGAATGGATAATAATGCAAACTGAGCATAGAATATGGATTTTCTTAAATATAATTACGAGCCAGCGTTCAAATCCAATAGGAAAAATTAATTATACCATCCTAAATAAACAAATTAGCGAAATTTAGAATTATAAGTTCAACAAGAATAAATAACAAATGGAATCATTATAAAAAAAATAAAAATAATAATAGTAATGAATGGAATAATTCAACTTACAGCTGCGCCAACCGATAGTGCAAATGTACCAAACATCTCTGTGTAAGGCACTTCCCCACCCTAATTCACAAAAATCCCCAAATTCAGAACCAAAAAATAATGAATAATGCTATACATACACAATTTTGTATCCACATAATTTTGCCATTTAGATAGTTCCATAATTAATTAATTAAAAAAATTATTCATATAATTATTTCATAATTACCGATTTCACAGTGCTACATCCTTATCTAAACATTCACCCCATTCCTTTTGTATAGTTTAAGTAAATTGTACACAAATTAAAAGACTACATTAGATAAACCCATATTAAAACAAATACTCAAAACTCAGTTACTATGCATAGAAGTTGCCATTGATAACGATCACATGATCAAAACCCGGAAAAGAAGTAATTTGTTAATCCCATCTAGTCTCTATAAATAATAATTTCACTTGTTTTTTTTTTTTGACTATTTTATTTTGGGATGAGTAGTTATTACAATGTTACGAGAATTATTAATATTGACCCTTCATGGTTTCTATAAGACAAAATTTTGACATGGGTTGTTCGGCTATTTGTATATTTAATTTAAATAATAATTATATTTAAAATTTTGAACTCCTATTGATTTTCTAAACCTGAGATGAAAAGAAATTATAAACATTTCTCAATTGTATGGTTATAGCACCGGGACCAGAACTGTTAGACAAGTCAAATCCTGGGTAATTTGCACAAAACTCATGTACTAATTAAATAAAAGTAACGAAGAAAATTTCTTTTTGTAGAAAAAAGGGAAATTGGGGTGGCAGACGAGTTACATTTTAAATTTTAAATTAACGGATGAAATTAAATATATGAATTTTTATAAAAACTAAATTAAAAAAATTTATTTAAATTCAGCCGCTAATTTAAAAATCAATCAACACGATATATCGGGCAAAGCTTACCCGTCAATCTTGTTCCGGTTAATTGAAATGGTGCAAATACTAATTATTGACTGACAAGTTGGGGTCTGCTTGTCAATAATTGATATTTGCACCATTTTTGGTGCAAACTATGGAATACTAAATTAAATGTATAAAATTAGCGTATGAAATTAAATGTATGATTTTTAAAAAAAATAAATAAATTTAAAAAATTATTTAAACTCAGCCGCTAATTTGAAAATCAATCACCACGATATTTTGGGCATGTCTTACCCAAAAACATGTTCCGGATAACTGAAATGGTGCAAACACCAATAAAAGACTGACAAGTCAGCGCCTGCTTGTCACTAATTGATATTTGCACCATTTTTGCATCAATTTAATTGATATTTGCATCATTTTTGCATCAATTTTGGTGCAAACCGAATACTAAATTAAATGTATGAAATTAGCGTATGAAATTAAATGTATGCAAACACTATGATATATCGGGCAAAGCTTACCCGGAACCGGGTAATTGAAATGATGCAAACACCAATTATAGATTGACAAGTCGGCACCCGTTTGTTAGTAATTGATGTTTGCACCATTTTTGGTGCAAACTGTGCAATACTAAATTAAATGTATGAAATTAACGTATGAAATTAAATGTTTGATTTTTTTATTATTATTATTTAAAATCAGCCGCTAATTTAAAGATTAATCACCACCATATATCAAGCAAAGCTTACACGGCAACCCTGTTCCGGGTAATTGAAATGGTGCAAACACCAATCATAGATTGACAAGTCGGCGCCCACTTGTCAGTAATTGATGTTTGCACTATTTTTGGTGCAAACTGTCGGTGCCAACTTATCAGTAATGGATGTTTGCACTATTTTTGGTGCAAACTGTGAAATACTAGAACAAAATACCTCCACTTGCCAAGAAAACCGGTAATAAACTGCAAACGCCGCCATGGAGGTAACACCGAAGCTGGACATCACAGCAGCCACAAGATAAGTAAACCGCTCCGATTTCTTCCTCACAATCCTCTCCGCCACGCGTACGGCCGAGATCTTCCTTTCAATTTCCTCCTCCTCCTCCTTCTCCTCCTCGCTGAGTTTTCCCACCGCGCTAAATTTCTCGTCCCTTAATACGAAACAAACCGTTGCGGTTGTTTTCCCCGGACCGGACCGGAGACCGGTACCGAACCGGCGAACCGGGAGGGGGAATAGATGTGTGGGGGTTATAATGGGGAAGGCGGGTCGGGTCAGCCGGAGGGGTTGCGTCGCGAAGGCGGCGGAAGTTCCGGCTGCCATGGGAGAGATTAGGAAGAGAGGGAGAGAGAGAGAGAGATTGGGGTTTTAGAAAGTGTGTACGTGTCGAAAAATGGGTCGTTGAAGGGGAGGTTTAAATAGACGGAGACCACATGTCCTATTTTTGGACTTTTTCGGATTATTATTATATTAAATAATTAATTATTTATTTCTCTATGAGTGAGTGTAAGAGCACTCATTCCACGCTTTCTTATTTAATTAATAATTTCTTCTTTTTCTTTATCCTTTAAAACCTCTTTTGTTGAAAACTAACTTTTAAAATTGATCACATCGAATGTTTATAAAAATTAGGAAATCTATGATAATTATTATGCATCGTATAATAAAATATAATAATATGTTTTGCTACTATTGATTGTAGTTTTATTTTTTTGAAAAAATTATTTTGACTGAAAAATTTTTGGAATTTTTTCATTCGGAAAGAACTGTTATATATCCTCTTAATATTTTAGGAATAGAGAAATATAGAAACACGAATAGAAAACATTTATTATTAAATATTTATCACTTGAAAAATTAAATGGGAAAATACCTTCTTTAGAAAGATGGGAGTGAACACTAAAATGGTGACATAGGTATTGAATATCTGAAATATTATCATTTGATAATACGAACATATTTTTTAAAAATTGCCATTTTTGGATATATAATACAATTTAATTAAAAATATTTGTATTTTTTATATACATGTAACATACATATATAATTCATGATCTTTATTTGTATTTCTACATGAGCTTCCGATATAATATCTTATTAAAAAGTTAAAATAATATATTTATAGCATAGATTATACATCGTTATTATTAAATCAAGATAGTATTAAGTCCGTTCTCTTGTCTACTAACTAATTAAACAAAAATTAGTAATTTAATTTTTAATTAATAAATAAAATTCAAAGCAGTAAAAGTGGCTCATATAGGGGCTATAAATACTAATGATATAAAACGATGGCACTTTTTCTAGCCCTTTCTTTTTTCAATCTAAAAATAAGTTATAACTTTATTTTTTAATATTATTTTGTTTTGATGAAACCATGGTATGAAATGGACAAATATTTAATGACGTTAATAAAAACAAATTTGATATTTTAAATAAAGTGGGCTAATTAATGCTAAAAGTTTCTATTTACTTTTATTTTGGGTTTTTTTAGTAGTTTCCAAATTTTTGATTTTTATGAACTCGAACCTACTAGAACCAAAGGTCGCTTGGATAAAGAAAGATTTTTAGCGGACTACAAAATTACTTCAAACATATTTTGGCATTTTCTTTTAAAATCTGGAAAACTCTATTTTGATGTAAAATAAGAATTTACGTCAACATCTTGTATTTGGGCATGTATATTCATATTCTTATTTTCTTCTTTTTATAGTATCAATGATAAATTACCAAAAATAATGGTTTGGAAGTGGCGTAGTGGGAAATTAGCTTAGTGGATTCATGCGAGGGACACGCAGGAAGAATGCGAGGTGGATACAACGAGGTGATTCGGACCGAGTACTGAAATAAATGGGTAGGACTCGTTCAGCCGACTCGAAATTTGTAGTCAAAATCGAATCGGCTCATGCTGGGAAATTGACTTTTTCTTTTTCCCGACAACAAAAGATATACTCATTCCATTTAAGAATAATTTGATGCTTTAACTTCACATGCAATTTTATGTAATTTTAAAATTAAATTTTGAATTATAAAAAAATGACCAAAATACTCGTATTTATCTTTGATTTGACTTCACTTTGTTAGTAATTGAAAATACAGTAATGGTGATTTATTTTGTTTTGCAACGATTGTTTGTCTTAAAATGAAATGTCTAATTATTTTGCGACATTTCAAATTTATAATGTGGCCAATTATTTGTAGACGAATGGAGTAGTAACATTTATCTCTATCCGTTTACAAATAATAGTATAATTTAACCGGACACTTAATTTTAGATAAGGCTAAAAAAATATTTTGAAACAACTATGGTAAGAATTGACAATTACTCCATAAGTACAAAAATTATTACACTAGAGGTTTATTTTATAATAATTTAATATTTAAATATAACAAAAATATCAAATTTATATTTTTTAATATAAAACGAAGGCATATTTATTTTTTTTTATTATATTAAAATACTAAATTATCATATTTTAAAATTTTCCAAAAAAATCATGTTATGTAATAATTTATGCACAGAGGAAATATTTCATATCATTTCGAGGTGCAGCAATTAGAATTTTAAATAAAGATTCCTTGATTAACTTTTTATTGATAATACTGAAAGGTAATATTGAGAATGTACTTTGCTTAGTTGTAAAAATATTTTGACCGGACAATTATTTTGAGATAATAAAAAAACAAAAAAGAAATGAATCTATTATTTATGAAAGGATGATTAATTAATCTCTGTATGGTGATGTTAAAAATCATGAAACTAATGCTTTTGTTTTTCTTTATAAAAGAAAATATATAATACTAATAGCTATAAGTTATAATTGTTTTTATATCAATCTAGAGCCAATAATTGACACCCCAACTCTTTTAAAAAATTTCCTACATAAAATGGAGATATAGATTAGATTTCGTTTATTTTTATATCCCAAGATCACATCATACATGATCAAACCCACCAATAATATAAACCATAGGAACAAAAAGAAAAAATAACTTTCTAAAAGTAAACATGCTGATATATAATTTCAAATTCGTGAAAATTTATTAAATTTAATTGGGCCACGTGTTGGAACCTGAATCCTCGGACGGTCCAATACTAAAAAGTTTAGGGTACTGGGATGTTCTGGCTGCACTATCCTGCTGTTCAATTTTAAGTCGTAAGATCTTAATCCAATAGTTATTAAAAAAAATTAGATTATTAGATTAAGATACTGCGGCTCAAAATTAAGCAGCAGAATCCTGCTTCCATCAGCATCCTTGTCCCCAAAAGTTTAGTGCATATATAAGTGACTCCCTTTGACTCATTTCGACCCAACTTGTTTTGGTGGGTTTGTTTGTATAATTGAAGTTTTATTAGGATCTATACCAAAAAATAAATAAACAATAAATAAATATTACATATAATCTAATTTACTAAAAACGAGTACCATGTAATGCAAAATAAGATAAATTCTCTGGAGTTCCATTCCAATACGAGTGTTGCTCGAGCAGGCCTATGTTGGTTCACCTAAATCGGTGTTTAGGAGTGATAGCGAGTCAAGTTTTTAACGAGTAACTCAAGCTGAATTTGAGTATTACTCGACTCAAGCGCAACTCGAGTTCGAGTAGGCTTTTATCCTTAGATCGAATTCGAATTGAATTCAAGTATTGAGATTTTTTACTCGTTTGAATTCACGACTAGCTAGAATAAAAAATATATATAATTAAACTTGTACTTCTATTTATTTATTCATTAATATAAAAAAATATATAATTTTCTAGCGAGTTTGAATCGAGCTCAAATTTTCTCATTTTCAATCAAGCCGAGCTAAAAAATTCAGATTTAGATTTAAAATCGAGTCATATTCGAGCTCAAGTAATATAAATTTGAATCGAGTCGAATTCAAATGTGACTAATACTGGCTCGTTAACACGATTTATGGCGGTGTAAAGATCATGCTATACAACTTATTTCATTCTCCTGAATTTGTATGACAAACTAACCTTAATCCGGCTGGTACTCAGGGATTTGTTCTCAATACAATAATATTTTTTTTATATATATAAATAAATAACTTGATTGCTCTTTACCGATTGATATCATGCCACGTTGCAATTTTTTTTTTATATAGTACTGTTAATTTTATTTCCCTAAGAAAGACACGTAATAAATGTTGATTGGTTAATGACTATCCAATTAGTTAGTGGTCGATCCACTTCTTAACCTTTTTATCCAAAATTGACTAATACCATTTAATTTAAGCACAATAATTGGTGATAACATTGATTACTTGTCCTAATTTAAGAGGGACAAAAATAAAAAATAAATAAAAACATACCATTTGCATTGACTAATGAATTTCTGTGTCAACAAACACAATCCTGCGCATTGGTTTCAGATCATATTATTTTTATTATTATTTTATAGAATAGAAAAGTACACATCATGTGGTTTTCATGACGAGGGGATCTTCTACTAATAAGGGGAGAATAAAAAATTGGGATGGCATGTTGGAATTATTAGAAATTCAGATTTGGCTTTGAGTTTGATTTTATTTTTAAAAAAGTTTTAGTAATTCGAAAATTCGGATAATTTGGATAATTGTTTGAAATACCCGAAATATAAAACGATATCGTTTTATTATATATATATGTTATAAAAAAACCACATCGTTTTATATATATAATTATGATAATTTGGATTTGGATTTTGGTCTAAATTGGATTTAGTTTGGGTTTTTTATTTATAATTCGGGTTCAGGTTCAGGTAATTCAAAATTAATTTCGGATAATTCGAGTTTGGAAATTTCATTTTTTTTTTTGGTATTTCGGGTTCAGTTAATTCGGATAAGGTATTTTTCGAAGTATCCTAATCCTCTCCCCTACAACTAATTAACCTCACATGGGCTTTACCCCATAAAAAAAAAATCACACTTATAGTATGATTGGATTGAGTGATTGCTAGGCAAATGGGAGGAGAAAATTTGGGTAAAAATTAGTATTTTGTGATAGTGGAGTTTTGGATTGTTCAGGCTTGTCTTGTTTATTTAGTAGACGTAGTTAGGTTTAGCTTCGGCATGTGATGAACCATACAAGCTTAGCTCTTGCTTGACTTGCTTTGAATTTACGAGGCTCAAGCTTGAGTTTGACTCATCAGACTAAATAAATTTGGCCTGATTTTTTTTTTTTAAACCAACCACCGAAAATTTTTATTGGAACAAAACTAGAGGGGAGCCTCAAGAGCATATTACAGCCACAACCAAACCAAACCAAAAACAACTTATAACTCACAATCTAACCAAAACCTTAACAAGAAAACCTCCAAGAGGGTAAAGAAGGTAAATTATTCATCAAATCTCTTTGAACTAATAAAGGAAAAACAGAGTGAGAAAAATATCAACCAGTGATCTTTCTTGCTCCCTGTTTAGCTAAAGCATCACACATAGCATTGGCTTCTCTAAAAATATGATGCCAAATTAAAAACATAGCAAAAAGCCCCACAAAAAGAGTAGACATTTCTGCATAATTATTAGATCATTCGTTCAAAAACTCTAAAAAAGAAAAAACAACTCCACCATTGAAATTTCTAACCACACCACCACATCTAGCTTTGCCTCGGTTACATTAAGAGGTACCATCTATGTTTAACTTGAAAGTATTATTTAAAGGGGAACCCATTTCACCAATATAAATTTCTTTATTCTCACCACAAAAATAAGTAGAGATAAATTTTATAAAGTGAGATTATCTAAGAAAGAAATCTTGTTAATGAGTTTAATAAAAGAGTTTAATTCAACTAATCAATGAGCAACTTTTTGAATAATAGAGGAAGAATTGAATTTTGAAAGATTAAATCTCATTTTGCACTAATTATTTTGGCTCGAAAAAAATTATGGAAGTGATTGTAGCCCTCTTTAGCAAACTATTAGTTCCGTCCATATGTATTTAAGTATATAAACATATTTTTCTTACTAGTCAAATGAGCATGAGTCCTTATTGAACAAAGCTAAGAATTGTTCAATTCGGCTCATTTATCTAAGAAAGAAACCTTGTTAGTGGGTTTAATAAAAGAGTTTAATTCAACCAACCAATGAGCAACCTTTTGACTAACGGGGAATAATTGAATTTCGAAATATTAAATCTCCTATCATTCATTCTCAACCAGATTTCCCAAAAAATCAAAAGGGAAACAGCTCTTGTAAGAATATTTTCCCGAGAATGACTCTTGGACAAATAACACCAAAGCTGACATCTAGCTTTCCGGTTTAACTCATTCGAAAATTTCAAACCAAACACAACAGCAAAATGAGACCATACTCACTATGCAATATCACTTTTTCCAAAAAGATGCTCCACACTTTCCACATTAGAATGAACATAACATGAGCATTTAGACACAAATGAAATAGAGCACTTTTGCACCTCATCATCTGTAACCACACCATTAAACCATAACTTCCAAAAAACGACACTGATATTGGTACGAATACAAGCTTGACTAGATCATGTAGCTATAAGTAATCGAATTGGGTCATCGAAAGCTCTAGAAATCCCATTAATGATATAATTTTTTTATTATGAAATTATCTTCTAATAATAAATTATTAGCAAATTTATGGATTTTAATATGACGAATTCATGACATATAAGTATAAAATTTATAGGAGTGCCTGAATTTACATAAGAAAAAAATTACATTGTAAATTTAGTTAAATTTACGGATAAAAAAGTTTACACTAAAAATTTTGGCTCGGAAAAATTATGAGGGTGACTGTAGCCCTTTTTAGCAAACTACTAGGTCTGTCCCTAACTATATGTATTTGAGTATATAAACCTACTTTTCTTATTAGTCAAATGAGCCTGAGTCCTTACTAAACAAAGCTGATAACTGTTCAATTCGATTCTTTTATTTAGGAGTTTTTTCATTTTATTATCCATGCTCGTCTCATTTATAAAAGAATTAGTTTGATACAAGTCCCTGAATCCCTAGTGAAACTCATTTCAACTTGGGTAAGAAAAACAAATTTTAGTCCATTCCCTATATTAAATTACTACTATCACTAATCATTTTTGGACGATTTCCCTCCTTCTTAAAGAGATCATTATTTTCCTTCCCATCCATAAATGTAATCATACCCTTATATATAAGTTCGTTTTGAAAACTGCAATATCATGTTTACTAATGTTTATTCACTATACCTTCCTAATCCATTGCAATTGTACTGATAACGTGTTACGCTTATTCCAACTCGTAAAATAAACACAATTTTGTAAGCAATACTCACGACTAAAGGAAAAGAGTAACAATACAAGCATGGAGCACCACGATTCGGTCATCTTATTGCTTACAAAGACGTAGTTTCTTCAAATCTCGTACCGTATAAAACTCTGAAATAGCGTAAGGATAATATAGTGGCAAATCTAAGATGTCCTTAGCTTACTTATTAGTTCAACTTTAATTCTTTACCTTAGAAATTTGAAATTTTGATTAATACTTAAGTGTCCTAAAGTTACATTACGAGATCGGGGCTCTCGAGTTACATCTATATTTCAGATCTAACCCATAATACAGATTGTAATTTTGCGATCAATTCTTTTCACACTTATTCCGGGTAGCTTGTATTTAATTTTTTCCCTTTGCTTTTTAATATATATTACACACCATAACTAATTGGGCTGATTTCTTCTAGTGTGATGGAATAGGCTACCTCCTTTAAAAAAAAAAGGCATTTTTCTCAATTATTCAGATGGTCTTAATATGAAATTTCCCCTCAATACCACGAGGATGGAGATTATATATATATATATAGGTTTGTAGAATTATTTTACATACTTTCACACAAGATTTGATACATAAGAGAGAGCAAATTAATATTATTTAACATATAAAAATAAGATAATAGCCTCATTTCTACTTATCAAATTATACATACCTATATGTATAAAATCTGCATCCATAACAGAAATATCTTTCCTCGCAATGTACAGAAATTTTTGGTGCGGAATTACTTGAGCATAACATTAAAAACAAGTTACTATAAGTGTTTTGAATTAAAAATTATAAAAAAATAAATAGAATAACTTGTGCTAAGATTATAATAATTTATTCTCAAAATACAATAATTCCTATAAATTATATTAAAAAATATTCATGATTTGTGAGGGTGGGGCCTAAACATAATAATCCTTCTTACGTGGCAAACTCTCTTAAAATTTAATTGAAGTACGCATCAAATAATTTTTTCTAGATTAAATTAAATTAAATTAAATTAAATTAAATTAAACTAAATTTAACATTTGCGCCTTAAAATGATGCTTTATATCCCAAATTGTTGGATCAAACCCAAAAATATACAACAGAGTAATTCAAATTAAATTTTAAGAGATCTCCTCTTCTAGTAAAATATGCAAGAGTAAACAACACTTTAACCCCTTATCATTTTCCATAAATGCAGTAAGCCCCATGAGATATCTGAAATTACAGTTAGCCTACTCAAGTTTTGATTCAAGCACTTTCTCTGCAATGTTAAACTCAGCTCATGTTCATATAAAATGCACTTAAATTATGGGAAAAAACAGAATCTAAAAAATCTGTGTTAGTGAGAAGCAAATCGAGCGGCTCGAAGATATGAATTAGCACTCCCATTGTGCGCGTATTGTCAACATATATATGGATCAACACATCTTAGAGATTTCGAAACAATTATGTTTCGTTCCTTCAATGGAGGGTTCTTGAGCATCTTTTGATCCACAATTTGATCAAAAGAACAGGCTCGAGACCTAATCAATAACACGCCGAAATATTATCGATATGAAATAAAGGAGTGTTAAAAAATAAAATTTGGAAACATAAGACAAACCGTCTCATTTGCCTTCCGGAAAATAAGTAGCAAATAATTTCACTATGTAGAAAATTCCTTGAATCAGAAATCTAAAAAGCTGTTATAAACCAACAATTCAGTTTTTAACTTAAAAAACAGAAAGGGGAAAGTTAAGTGCAGAAGGGTCCCACACTGTAGGGTCTGGCAAGGATCTGATATACACCGAGCATTACTCCGATATCCATGTAACTAGTTTGAAAGGTTTCTCGTCCATCCATAGGTCGCCTGAACTTGCGCATAATATAAACTCTTTTCACCGGTATCTTTGTTGACGGCCTCTAAAATAATTTGATAATCGCGGGTCCAACTAGCCATCCGACTTGATCTAAGTACCCTCAAAAACTTGATATTTGTTTCCTGCAATGCAATGAAAGAAAAACAGAACAAGTAGGAACAAAATCGATAAAAACTTACATAAGCAAAATTTGTTAACTGATGAATGCAAGGTCGAAATTGGCAGGCATGTTATAGGATTTTCAGAGACACGAAATGCCTCATTGTAAACCCAAAATCATTTATCGTTTTCTAATATTGCAGAAAATAGAGTTTCGAGGATTTAACATTATTTAACACTATGTCTAATCCACGGTGGCGTATTTAGTCCCAATAGTATATGCGACTCGAACATATACGCTTCATATATATATCATCGATTTAGAAACTGACCGAAAGGTCAGAACCTCAATGTGAAACAGAATGCCGGTTGAGAAATGGACTGTTCTTTTAGCCAAAACCAAAACTGATGGGGTGGAGTGCTAAATTAAAATGTTGAATTGCACAAATTGTGCTTAGATTGGAAAAGTTCACAGCTCTAGCTTCCACAAACTGATAACTTACGATTATAACCCAAAAAAAAATCCGAACCATGTTACAGTTTATCAAAATATTGATATACAAGACATTCTCCCGAAGCAACAATTATGTTACGAGATACAATACCGTTACATGAAATAATTTAAATGGAAACAATTAATTTTTCAAGCATATAATCAATACTGTTACATGCCTCTTTTTCGGAGATACGGATTAGATATTCAACATAATAATTTTTTTTTTAATCTTGCTCCCAATTTAATAATAAACAAGTTCAAACCGTTCGAATACTCACTATGTAACCATATTATATACTTTTTTGGGGGGAATTTGTGGTCTCTGACGGTTTGTGCCATCCGACTAGTCTACATGATTCAGTGCATCGCACCCACGATAATTCCCAATACGGATCAGGATTCAGCCTAGCAA
>MKEJ01075228.1:0-15040 GCA_001753735.1 Embelia ribes
AATAAGAAACATGAATGACTTTAACAATAAAGGAGAAAAAATAGGAAAGAAAATTGAAACAGCAGCAACGTTTTTTGACTTCTTCAAACTAGCCAAATTTGAATCAACTTTCCACAGTTTAGGGTTTCTGGTGATACCGTTGGAAATATTCTTAGTTCTTATGGGGAAAAAAATCATAATTTCTGTTGACACCTGTTGAGAAAATTTATTTATCCAATAAAATTCATTTTCTCCATTGAATCCCTCTCGGTATGAAGGATGGTTAAAATTTTATAGAACAATTCACTAGTTTTTATTTTCTTTTTTCTTTCTTTTTTTTTCCGGAATTTTCTAGTTTTCATTTTGTTTCCTCACCCTTGCCTCCCATTTTGTCTCCTCCGACTCCTCCTCTCAGATTAGTTATATCTCTATTTTCTTACAATAGCGATTTCCGTTAGATATATATGTGAATTTTGGTTAAAATAAATATAATAGAATAATTAGAATGATTGTGACATATGAATATTGTTAAATAATTCTTGGCATGTGAATTTTCTTTAAGTTATTAAGATTTAGACTTTCTGTAAAATATTAAAACCCGACTATTAAGATTATTGCGGTAGTTTAATTTTGTCAATCTGTGGCTGCGGATTATTAACTTTTATTTAGAACTTCATTAAGTAATTTTCATTTCAACATTAAGAATGCAGATTTTGACTAATTACTGCTGTTTAAAAGGGTTGTAGATGGTTTACCGGTGGAAAATTTTGTACCATGGCAATTATATTTACCAAAGAAATACTTACCAAAGATATATCTTTACTTGAGAGCTGACTTCCATTAAAAAAATATATGTATTAATACCAGAAATAATCATGGCCATACAATTTTAATAAGATTAATATTGATTGTAGATTAAATTGGTTTAGAAATTAAAAAGGTGGTTTCAGTATTCCTATACGATTTTGGTAAGCAATTTTTAACGTAATCTAGAAGTGATTTTCTTATATCGACACAAAAATACCGCTTTTTGTCATTGTTGCACTTTCCCTTTACTTTCCCTTTACTTTTGAAAAACTAAATCATTTCTGATTGTCGGAAGTTTTCATCATTTTCCAGAAATAACATACTTACTGACAAAATAATAAGGTAAAGAACTATTTTAATTTATTAGGATATACTATTAATTTTATATAACCAAGAATAATCTAACATCAATTTCTCATATCAATTTCTAAACTATATTATGATACATAGATATACCACCTAATAGGGACCAAACGATAATTATAGAATTACATCATAAATACAATTCATAATATAACGTAACACCTCTTCTCAAGTTGGAGTATGGAGATCTGTAATGCCTAACTTACAAGAAAACAACTGATACATGTCATGACCAAGAGGCTTCATAAAGATATCAACAAGCTATGAAACAGCATGAATATGTACCGGATCAATAATTCCTGACTGATAGCATTCACGTACAAAATAACAATCTATCTTGATGTGTTTAGAATGCTCATGTAGAACTGGATCATGATCAATTTGAATTACCGACTTATTATCACAATGCAAAGCAATAGGTTGTGGGGAAGTAACGCAAACACATAACAAAGCATCTAACTAAATAAGCTCAAAAATCATATCAGGCATAGCACGATATTCCGTCTCGGTGGAAGAACGAGAAACCACATTTTATTTCTTGGAACGCCAAGATAAAGGACTCATACCAAGTAAAATAAAATAACTTGTGGTAGAATGATGAGTGATTTGACAACTCGTCCAATCAACATCCGAATAAACAATGGAACAAAGATCAGAAGTGGAAGAAAATAACAAACCTTGGCCTAGTGACCCCGTTAATATATCGTAAAACTTGATAAATATCCTGAAGGTAGACATCGCAAAGATCATTCATAAGTTGACTGAGTGAATTAACAACAAAAGATATATGGTCTCACAATAGTCAAAAAAATCAGTCTGCCTATAAGTCAACAATAAATACTAAGATCTGCTAAAAGAACACCATCTTCGGTGTAATGCCCACATTTTTGAAATAATAAACAACGACGATATGAAACAAATACTGCACTGAAAGTCTCCATTCAAGATCTAAAATATCCCCATAAAACATCATCCAGCTTTTTTCATGATTTGGCATCTTTTTATATGAAGAAAAAAAATATCAAAGTCTACAGCTATGGCCAACGGCCTGCATAGGCTTGAAAACAAATAAAGTAAAGAGACATAAATTTTTTAGATGTCGCTATCGCTGAGTGAGCATCGATCTAAATCTGTTTCCCATGATCAACCCCACCTATTTCTATTTAACATCTTATAAGAAAAGCAATGCAACAACATGCAATCAAACATGTATAAGTCAGACATGTATCCAATAGTGATATAATAACAATTATATCGACATAATTCATAAAGCAAATAAACATGAATTATTTATGTACATCCCTAGTCTTCCAAATATACATCGAACTACATGTAATATAAAGAAAACAACACTTTCGTCACTACTAAATATAAATCAAACTATATATAATATAAAGAAATGACACTTCTGACACGACCGACCACCCTGGCACTGTGTTCTAAGGCTTTACACATAAAGGCTTGTAGATAACCCTCCCCATCTTGAGTTTTCATAGAACCCACTCAAGTTTCGTACTAAATCGCCATAACCGACACAACTCCCTGATAGTCTAATACCCAACAATAGTCCACGAAATAGATAAACTCCAGTAAGTAATGACATTCAAAATACAAGTATATTATTTGTCCTATTACTATAAAGGTTTCCATCCAATTATTCACAAAATAAAACATCCAACCTATAACAAGAGAACTCATCCGGACGAACTCAATCTTATTCCGACCAAAGCCATTTCGTCCTAACGAAATTCCCTTCGTCCCAAATACGAGTTTCATCTACAAAGTATGACCAAAATATCAACCAACTCAACCAAATCATCCAACAATAAATGTAATTCGACAATAAAATACATCTAAACAATTAAAGCATGACTTTCATTACTATTGAATTAATCATCTGTAACGTACCTTATACAACGAAGAATTATCTCTCCGGAAGCTTAGAAATTACCTCCAATTATCTCCTCTACTGCTTATCACCCAAATACAACCCTACAACTAAAATTGAATGACAATTCTTATCATTAACGACTACCTAATCACTAATTCATCTTTACAACAACACTTTAATGAATTTGAACAAGAACGGGTATAAACAACCTTAAGAAATAAGGATAATACATGTGTCAAAACGAGGAGAACAAGAGAAGGAATCTGAATCCCCGTTTTGGTTGTCATATGATGTATTCTTCCTCTTGGATCTTCTCTTCTCCCCCCTTCTCTCTCTATTCTCTCTGTTAATATAAGAATAATTTGGCGTACGATTAAACTTAAGAGGAAAGATGATAATTGAATTTCCCATTCAATTTCAACTTGATTGTCATTTGGTCCCTCTAGTTTACAGTTATATTATAATTAAACCCTTTTTTGTTTTCTTTTTATTTACAGGGCCTTACAGTTCTCCCCTAGAAAAAGAAAACTTTGTTCCCGAATTTTAAGTCATACCTATAAATAGTGCTAGGAACTTGTTCTGCATCTCCTCTTCACGTTCCTAAGTTCGCTCCTTAACCTTGTGATACTTCCAAAGTACACAAACCAGAGGAATCACTTTTACTCGTAGCACCTTCTCTTAGTAACCTATAATACCTACTGCCTACACTTCATACACCACATCTTTCTCCACCATCAAATTAGAATACTCAATCACATGAGATGGATCTAGCTTGTACTTCTGTAACATCACACATAAAAGACTAGGTGTACATTCTCTAGCTATGGTGGTAAAGTCAGTCTGTACGCCAAATTTTCAACTTTCTCCAAAATTTGAAAAGGTCCCACAAATCTTGGTGATAGATTTTCCTTCTTCCCAAATCGTATTACCTCTTTCTAAGGAAAAATCTTGAGGAACATATGGTCTCCCCTATCAAAGGATAATGGATGTCTTCTCTTATCAACATAACTCTTTTGATGACTTTGCGCCATCACCAATCTCTGTCTGACCACATTTACCACTTTTGATGTCTACTGAATGATATCCGATCCTAACAATAGCGAATGTCTGAATTCCATCCAACATATCAGAGATCTACATGGCCAACCATATAATACCATAAATGGTGCCATCCCAATACTCGAATGGTAACTATTGTTATTTGCCAACTCGACTAGGTGTAAGTGATCCTTCCAACTTCCCCCGAAATCAAGCACACATGTTCGTATCTTGTCTTTCAATGTCTGAATGGTCCTCTCGGTTTGCCCATCTGTTTAAGGATGATTGGAAGTACTCTTCATCAACCTCGTGCCCATGACATTCTGCATACCATCCTAGAATTACGATATGAACCTCGAATCTCGATTGGATATAATGGTATAGGGTATATCATGCAACCAAATGATCTTCTTCACATACATTGGCGACAACACTTATGCTCTGCCTTCCTTCTTCATAAGTAAGAAGTGTGATGATTTCGTTAACCAATCAATAATAACCCACATGGTGTCCTTTCTTCTTTTCGACCTTGGTAATCCACCAATAAAATCTATCGAATGTGTTCCCATTTTCATTTCGATATCTCAAGTGGTTCCAACTCACAACCCATATTCTTCATGTCCCCCTTGACCTACTGGTACATTAAATAACGTGTTACAAACTGAGCGATATCCCTCTTTAAACTCGACCACCAGTATGTACAACTCAAATCATGGTACATCTTGTTTCCATATGGATGCATCGTTAATAACGATCGACGCAACTCTCTTAATACATCATCTATCACTGCTAACGATGGTCATACCCGATCATGATAAGATTGGCTGACAACCAATTCATACCTAGAATAATATCGAATTCAGACATGTCTAGAACAATTAGATCATACTCGAATTTGTGACTGAAAATCAGAATGGAACAACGATGATATAAGAACCTCGAAGCTACCTCAATACCCAAAGGTGTATCAACTATCATATTAGACTCATGACACTCTAGTTTCAACCCCAATGATTGGACTAACCCTACCACAACAAATGAATGAGATTCACCAGTGTTAAACAAAACACGTTCACAAAATAACTAAAATAACAGAATACCTCGAATGACGGATGTCTTTGCTGGAGTAGCAGGGACTTCTTGAAGGGCATACATATCTGTGTAGCTAGCGCAAAAGTAGATGTTGCGGCTTGGTTTCCACTCCTATGATAACCATTATGATTTTCTACCACTCCTGAGTAAACTGATGCAATAAGTGGTGTTGGCATTGTACTAGCAGGCTGGGTTGAAACAAATTAAGTAAGTGAGAGTTTGTATAACTGCCTCCGAGCAAACGCTCTGCGTGAGCCCCATCGCCCCACATCTATTACACCTCATTTAAGGATAATACTGTATAAGATTTCCCTCCAATTTGCACTTATGACACGACTTCTGTCCCTAACTCATCGACCCAGTCCCAGTATTATAAGTCCTCTAAACTGTCTACCCCTAAACATGCGAAGTCCTATCATCTCATTCCTGCTTCCATCTACCTTGTCCATTGGGTTGTCCCTTCAATTGTTGCCCTTGACTAAATCCCAAAGTTTGCTCCTTCTTTTGTTCCTTTATCTGCATTTCATGTAGATCAATAGCTTCTTGTTCGTCAACCAAAGCTATTTTCTGATCATATGTATTCAATCTCACTACAGATACTACCGGCAAATATAGGGTCGCAATCCCTTTACAAACCATCTAATCTTGTCCACCTTTATGGGTATATAAGCCTTTGTGTATTTCGCCATAGTCATGAAGTCCGTTGAATACAATAACACCTGTCCAAGTACCCTGATACAGATTTAAGAAGTCGTGTACCTTTCTATCCTTATATGATTGTGGGAAATATCTATTCAGTAACACATCCTTAAACCCCTTCCAAGTCAACTTTCCAATATCAAACATCCCAGCATACCTTTTCCACCATTCGACTGCCTTATCCCGCAAGAAATGCAGTGTTGTCCTCACCATAGATGCCTGATTGGTCAACCCCAACACGCGAAAATGATGCTCCATATTTGATAACCAAGTGTCCA
Source organism: Embelia ribes (assembly GCA_001753735.1). Classification (NCBI taxonomy): domain Eukaryota; kingdom Viridiplantae; phylum Streptophyta; class Magnoliopsida; order Ericales; family Primulaceae; genus Embelia; species Embelia ribes. The sequence continues at coordinate 6,148 of MKEJ01075228.1, forward strand.
CTCCTTCTGCATCTACACCTCCACGAAATATAGGAGCGACGACCCTGCCAATCTCCTTCTGAGGTCTCAAAGCCTGAGCCCCAACAGTCGGATTTTCAGTATAGTTAACATCCATTGTCTTGAGCTTCACCTTAACTACCAAGGCAATGGCTGCTATCTTTGGCATGTTCACCATAACGAGTACTGGGGTGACCCTAACTACTCATGCCACTGTTGCAAGGGCTGCATAAGTCTCTCTCTGAACCTCTATTGATACGACCTCTTCTTCAGAGTATGTTAGGGGAGGATTTGCTTGTTCCCCGCCCTGACTACTCCATCCTCCATAATCTCCACGTCTATGTCCACCACGTCTTCTACGAACCATTTATAAGATAAAATCAAGGAATAATCAATCCCATGTTAGCATTATATATGTAAGAAAAACCCAGTATGCAAATCCCAAATAATGTATTGTTAACTTCGTCCACTAATAGAGATCCATGTTAGGCCTACAAGGCATCTCCTATCTATCCAACATAGAGCTACGTGTCGACATCCATCACAATAGGCTATCGGTTTTAAAATGTAAAAACATGTACAGAAAAACAATGCAACATAGATTGATACAAAAAAGGCACACAAGGCATCTAAGGAAACCAAGTTTCCTAGATGCCTACCCCGATCTTCTAGATACAACTCACTCGAGGCTTCATACCCGATAGGCCCAACAACCTATAGCTCCCAAGGTTATCTTATACCTTGAGCTTTGATACCACCTTGTAACACCCACATTTTTTAAATAATAAATAACAATGATATGAAACAAATACCGCACTTAAAGTCTCTATTCAAGATCTAAAACATCCCCATAAAACATCAACGACAACAAAAATAAACATCATCCAATCTTTTATCATGTTTTGACCTCTTCTTATATGAAAAAAAATATATCAAAGTTTACAGCTATGGTCAACGGCCTACATAGGTCTAGAAAACAAATAAAGTAAAAAGGCGTAAATTCTCCAGACATCGCTATAGTTAAGTTAGCATCAATCTAAACCTATTTCCCATGATCGACCTCACCTGTTTCTGTTTGGCATTTTATAAGAAAAACAATGCAACAAAATGCAACCAAACATATATGAGTTAGGTATATATCCAATAGTGATGTAATAACAATTAAATCAACATAATTCATAAAGCAAATAAACATGAATTATTTATGTACATCCCCAGTTTCACTAAATATACATCGAACTACATGTAATATAAAGAAAACAAAACTTCCAATACGACTAAATATAAATCAAACAGCATGTAATATAAAAAAATGATACTTCCAACACAACCAACCAGTCAGGTACTGTAACCCTAGACTTTAAGCGTAAAGGTATTTTGGATGGCCCTCCCTATCCTAAGTTCCCATGGAACCCGCTTAAAGTTGGTACTAAACCACCAGAACCAACACAACTCCCGGACAGTCTAATACCCAACAACAATGCACGGAATAAACATACTCCCGTGACTAACGACATTCAAAATATAAATATATTCCATCTTCTATTTTTCAATATTCGACATGTTTATCCTATTACTATAAAGGTTTTCATCCAATTATTCACAAAATAAAACATCCAATCTATAATAAGGAGAACTCTTCCAAATGAAATGGTGTCTCGTCTGGACCAAAGCCATTTCATCCGGATGAAATTCTCTTCATCCCAAATACGAGTTTCATCTATGAAGTACGATCAAAACATCACCCAACTCAACCAAATTATCCAACAACAATTGTAATTTGATAATAAAATATGTCTAGACGACTAAATCATGACTTTTGTTACTATTAAATCAATCCTCCGCAACGTACCTTATACGACGACGAATGATTTCTCTGAAAAGCTTGGAAATCATCCCTAACCCTCTCATCTACTACTTATCAACGAAACACAAGCCTACAACAAAAATTGAACAATAATTCTTATCCTTAACTACTATTTAATCATTAATTCATCATTACAACACTTTGTTGAATTTGAATAGGAACAAGTATGAACAACCCAAAGAAATAGGGTACAATACTTACGTCAAAATGAATAGAATGAGGAGAATGAGACAAGGAGTCCGAATCCATATTTTGATTGTCACACGATGTATTCTTCGTTTTAATTGTCACGCGGTGTATTTTGTCTCTTGGATCGAAGGGTTTTGTGTTACCCTTTTTTTTCTTCTTCTCTTCCCTTTTCTCTATGTTCTCTCTGTTAATGTAAGAAAAATAATTTAGCGTAAGTTAGACTTAGAGAAAGAAAGGGAAAAGTAATTGAACTTTATGCTTTATTACAATTTAGCCCCTTTATTTTACTGTTAATCAAAATTAATACCTTTTTTAGTTAAAGGCCTTATTATTTTAGTATTTTTTTTTTAAATAAACCCCACGTTCAGGTTCAAGCCTAAGCAAATAGGCAATTAATTTACTTTTTTTGGTGGTTTAAAACAGTGGTTGGGCTTGATTTAAAAATATGTGGGCTTAATTGTGAATGGGTATTGATAAAAATGATCATCATTTTTAATATTCGTTATTAATAATTTAAAAACTTTCCTAGGTTAAACAAAATTATGTAATAACTATTAACATTCTACACAAATGATAACATCATGTATTATTATTTGGTTCCAATGCCAAACAAGTTATAAAGAAAGAAATCAATATTTCATTTTTTTATTTTAATTAAACATAATAATTGAAAAAAATATATTTGTAGTTATCTTTCTATAACTAATTATACATTAAGATGGAAAACATTAAGAAAATTAATCATGCTATAATTTGAATTTCAATATAAAAAAATAAATAGGCATTAATACTTTTCTATATTTTTTGGGAAATTACGAGAGAGTACCACAATTTTATAACAATAGTAAGTCTCGTGCCCGCTTTAACGGAAAACCTGTCTCCATCCCTAAATTTTTACCTGATTTGCTTATGAACCAATGTGGGAGAATATTTTATGAACACCGTTAAATCAACATTGAATCAGATACGATGGACATAAATTTGTCTTTTGGAGTTCAATAGCTTTTTAATTGGAGATATCCCTTGTGAATACTTACTATATCCAGATCACCGTGTTGCGGATTACCATGTTGCTAGATTGTGTCAGCGTAGAGAATGATATCATTTCAGATTCGCGCATTTTCACCTTATTACCACGTTTACCATTCATATTTCAAATTAACTAATAAAATTATAAACTCACACCGTACCAGTATTGGTGTGGCACACAAAATCAACACCATAATACAAAGAAGCAAAACCCGAATGAGGTGGAATCGAAGACAGTCACCCTGAAAGGCTGCTACACGATATTCTATTAGCTAGCAATCCACCAGTTTAGAGGAGAGTGGCAAAGAAAAGATAAAGAGAATAGCTCAACTAAAGGAAATAAAAGTTCACCGGCAGATGTGCACACGAATGTGATGCTGTTACAATATTGTTTGGCACTATTAACTGTATCGACAAGGCCATTAGCAAATACACTTTCAAAAAGTTGTAAAGTAGGAATCAAACACTCCCTACAACAATTTTGGTTGGCGGGATAGTTTTAACAAATTTAGACCAAGATCTCACTAGCGGGGTAACGCAGTAGATGTAGCGCATAGCCTGGGGGTTTAACAGCAAACAATCTGTTGCACAGAGCCTGGATCCGGCATAAACAAGTATAGATATCTGAGTCTTGGATAACAGATGCAGTGGCCACAGATCCAATGACTGAACAGAACTACCGGTGGCTAGAGGAAGAGGAGATTGAAAGATGCTGGTGGAGACCAGGAATAGGGTAGGAGGAGCAGATTTTCTGGTGTTATTATTACCACCAAACACAAGATCACCTATACTCGTTTGAAACGTAAGAGTGTGTGGAACCTGCACTTGTTACTTCTAAATGAGTTCTAGAATCCACAAATCAAGGGAACCAAGCATGACTACTTAAAACGGCTCGGGAGAATTATACTCATTAGCATTCTAACAGATGTAAATTGGTCAGAACACCATTTCGACTAACTAAACACAAAGGGCTAGCAACAATAAGCTTTCTCTTGCCAAAACTATAGTTAACAAACTCACATCATTTCAAATACAACTCTTCTTATCAGAAAAATCCAAAAGAAAAAAGATTCAAACCTTTTGAATCACCCTTAGTTTCGCACTCCTACTCCGTCGATTCAATTTCTCTTCCTCTTGAGAAGGTGTAATTGGTCTCTTTGTGAGAATTGTACCATTCAACCCTTGTATCCTCCTCTTAATCCACAACTCTTCACAACCATCATCGGTTTCTCTAGTATCGAGTGTGCTTCTTCTTCTTCCTTCATAGTCTTCTTCATCTTCAGTTTTGACGATGTCAAGAAAGGTTTGTTTCACTATCCTGTCTTCCAAACTGTGAAATGAGATTACAGCAAGCCGACCCCCAGGTGCAAGGCAATCAAAGCTAGCATAAAGAGAATCCTTTAGCGTATTGAGTTCATCGTTAACAGCTATCCTTAGAGCTTGAAATACTCTTGTAGCTGTTTTTATCCAGCCCTGCCTCCCACCTGTTGCATTGAACTTAATTATTATTCATCATTATTTTTTAGCATGCAAATTTATTACAAGTATAGTTAAAATAACAAAATACTGAAAGGAAAACTTCAATGAAGATCACTTAAAAACTTGAAGGTTTCAAATTATTAGAAAGTGATAAGAATGAAAAAGGTGAATTTGCCGCTTAAGATGAGAAATTCCAAGGAATGAAGCACTTGTGTATTACCTATCACATTCCTTCTTGATGGAAGAAATAAGCTAAAAGATATTATCGAACATTTCTCCCGTCTACTTCGTTCTCCCGTGTGGTAATCTAAATTGAAGTTGCCAATTATATATTTTGCTTGCCTTCTTTTCTCTCCTCTTAGCTTATTTTTCCTTTGCACAGCCTGTTTGGTGGGAGGTGTTTTTGATTCAATAAATATAACCACTTCCATTTCAAAATTTTCGCTTCCCAATAAGGTCACAAATAATTTTGTTTATGGCTGAGAACTGAAAAATTATTTAGTATATACATGGACAAACCAATGCACAGAGCTTCCGCATTGCAGGGTCAAGAGAGGGTGTGTTTCCAAGGGAACAACCCGTGACTACAAGTCGAGATGAAGGCTTGGTACCAAATATCAATTTCAGGAGAGGCTGAACATGGAGCAACTATAATATTTAGATGCCATATAAACAACAAATCAACTCCTAAGACATATTTTATGTATACATATAAATATATTTCTCTAACAAAAAAGCAGAGATCAGAATTTTCTGCTTGAATCAAATACGAGCCTTCACATTTTTATTCAAGTGCATTTTGAACTCAGACTTAACCTTAAACTTGAATCAAGGTTAAAACTTGAGTGGGGTTCTTTTGAGTCAAGTCGAACTCAAGTATTTATGATACTCAGCTTGACATAGGTAGTTTCCGCCTCTAGTTTAATCCCTACTATTTAGGCTCAATTTGGGATTGTTGTTTGAGTGTTGCTCCTACTTTTGGTGTAGTTTGATGAGTCCTAAAACATCTGCTCTTTAAACTCTTTCTTTTTTTTTTTTTTTAAGTTTCAATTTATTAATTCCAAAAAAAATATAACGAAGTACAAGGCAATATCTATTCATTCAACACTACAACTTACCAAATAATTAATAATCTATCCTATACAAAATCCATTAATCGACATTCAAACCCAATTACTTCTAGCCAGAGTTAGCAACCAAATTCCATCACCATGGCCTTAGAAAAGAGAAAAATGAAGCGCAATACAAAAAAATTCCTGATTTTAAAAAATTAGGTCGATGAAACCCCTCCCTAACTGAATAATAACATAAAATAATAATAAACTCAGTCTTTAAACTCTACATGTATATTTTATTTTATTTTAGTGCTTTTAGAATTGAACTCAGCGGTGCGATACTTGCTACTTCTATTTTTTCAATAATTAATTACCCAAATAATACAAAGGCGGAGATACCTTGTTCCAATTGAAACCACGAGGACTAAATAACAAAATTGTTACAAAGTAGGACGACCATCAGTATAATTCGCCCCAATAATTTAGAATACAAATATTATTATTATTATTATCATTATCATTATTTATTTATTTTTTATTATTTTTATTACCCGAAAAAAGGCATCCCAAACCATTTCGAGAGGAATTCGGTTCCGAGCTATGAACAGGAACGCAATCTTGGGCTTCGCTACGGACGGGGGAGGTAGCACCGAGGACAGCATGCTACTCATCTCGTAGTGACGTGTCTCGAGCAGGACCAAACTGGCGCAGCAGAAGCATAGCAGTAGCACGAACACCATCCTCCTCCTCCTTTTGCTATAGCATTTCCACGGACTAAAAACCTTTCCCTTCATCTATCCAGCTCCACCGTCGGATTCAGCAGAGTCCCTCCATCGCCGTTGGATCAAGATCTGACGGGATGGGTACCGTACGAGCGAAGTGAAGTTTTGGGTGAAGCTGGAGAGAGAGAGAGAAAGAGGGAGAGAGAGAGAGAGAGAGAGAGAGGGGCAGCCTGACTCAAGGAAAGAGCGTCTTGTCAGTGTGTCTGGAAAAAGAAATAAAAGTACTTCCTTGCTTGTGCTTCGGGATTAGATCCCTTGTTAGAATTTTCTATTTAAGCATTTACATGTTTAAGATTTTATTATTATTATACATATAAATATATAACTTTTATATGGAAGTAGATCATGAAATAAAGATTTTGTTGAAGATCTGAAGAGATCAAACAGTTAAGATATATAAAAAAAATAGAGAAAGAAAGTGAAGAGAGAAAATAAAGAGATATTTTAGTGGTTGATCGCTTCATATTTAACTATCTAAAAATTTTGTAAATATTTTTGTCAAAACCTTTATTCTATAATCTCTTCCCTATATGTATATATATATATATAATAAAAAAATATTAATATGTAGAAAAGAGATCAATAGAAAAATTAAAATAATTACTGCCTTGTTATATGTTAATGTGTATATGGCAGTTGGTAGGAATAAAATCTCATTCCTTTCGTAATTGTTTCTAATCCCGTACAATTATTTCACAAGAGTCTTTTTGAATTTTCTAGAAATTGTTTTTTAAAATATTAGAGTAGATTGGTTAATGATTAAATTTATTATTCATAATTTTTTATTGAAAAAACAATTACATTTCAACAAAAAATTAAAATATTAATTAAAAGTAAGAAAAAAAAATATTTTTTATATATTTTTGTAAATTTTAGTAATTTTTAAGAAAGATTGGAATGACCTATTTCTAAAATATGAAGTTTTAGTATGAGAAATGAGTTTTAAGAAAATAAAATGTAGAAATTAAATAAGAAAGGCTAGCATGAGTACTCTTACTCATACTTGAAATTTCTAATTGGTTATTTTACCACGTGATGGACAAAAAGGATCTTAATTAAGTAATTAACGCAAATATTTAGATACCACTCATATCATAAGTTTCTTCTTGTGCCGTCAATTGATAAAAAAATCAGATAAATGTTAAAGACAAACAATCATTTCACTTTCAATTTACTCCATTCGTACAAAATTCATAGCAATTCTTTCCATTTTGATATGAATTTTCCAAGGAGCCATATTTAATGTGTTGTGTATATTTAATATTCCCACTACAAGGGGGTAAAGTTGTGCAACAGGTAATAATTTATTGCGTGACAGGTCATATATTAATGTGCCTCTAAAAAGTTGATTTTTAGAGATTATATTTTGGACATAGGAGTATATTGTCTAGGGAGAATTTCATTAATTGTCCCCATGCTTTAATCCTATTTGGTCCCAAATAGTACAATCGAACACCAAAAGTCCCCTGAGGTTGAAAACAAGATGAATTGGTTTTCAAATTTTGAGGAAGAGGTATACTTCTTCGTCCCATTTTAACAGTCCCCTTCTTTTTTTTCACAAAAATAAAAAAAAAATAATTAATATTGTTGAAATTCAAAATATTTTTATTTTTTTTCCGACCATACCCCTCATTAATATAATATTTTGTACAACTCGTGATGGATTAAGTAATTAAATAACTATAATAAATAAGAACATTTTAGTAAAATAATTTTTCAATTATTTACTAAAATAGAAACTGAACTGTATATAGAGACTGACTAAAAGGAAATACAAACCTGTTAAAATGGAACGGAATGAGTAGTTTGGGAACCTTTCGTCGTACTTGAATACCAAGAATCCTAGAATTGATCAAAATAGGAGACAATAATAATAAATTTGCTAGTTAAAAGACTAATTTACTCGAAAACAAACCACTTCAGTATTGATTTGATGCGATGTTCATTATTTTTTTTATGACTTTATGTCACTAAAAATGACTAGATATGTCATTTGTTCAAACCATTAGGACTGTAACTATAGCAATTGAAACTATAGAGATCAAAGCATAATCTTTGTTAAATCCTTCATGTAAGTAGCAACTAATCTAATTCTTGTTCAAAATATAAAGGACAATTTTAAATGCACCATATAAATGGTTAATGATACCATCTATAAATTAAATAAAAAATATTAAAAGCATTACCAAAAATATATAAAATATAATAATTATCATTTTCAACTCACAAAACCCTTTCAACGATCAAACCTCCCCTCTCTACCACCCGCCACCTTTCTATCGGTCTCTGTCTTTCTCTCCTCGCCTGCTACCACTGCACCACACCGCACCATCACCACTGCACCACTTTAAACCACACCATACTAATTGCATCGATTATCACCACCATCATCAACTATCCTAATGTAATTGGAATTATTAAACGATTAGTGCTGGATATTTTGGATTTAATTTAATTTTTGGAGTCTATAAATTTAATTTAATTATCTTAATTTT
>MKEJ01075234.1:0-12980 GCA_001753735.1 Embelia ribes
CAAAAAAACACATAAAGCAGCGAATCAAGCATTTTTCAAATCAACTTTTTCAAGTTCAAGAAGAAATTGTGAAATTTCGAAATTGTACGAAGAGAATAATCATATGACTATTTTTCATTATTGTAAACTTTCGAAATTTGTACCCGCATTACACAAAATTAATGAAGATTACATTAGTCGCATCGTTTTTCTAGTCTTGATTTATATTCATAGACCTTCGAAATTTGTTTGTTACATTAGGAACTTCTTAGACAAAGGTAAAAAACACACTATAACCTTCTTTTAGTCCTATACAAGCAAAAAAAATTAAGACCAGAACATGGTCGGAGGAGAAATATGCTCAGAAGTAAAAGGTTGCGAAACAGCTGAGTATGCATCACCAGCAAATTTGACATTCAAGACTGTCAAGGGAACCCAGTTGATTAATTTCAAAATTTAACTTTTCGAGTGCAAGTCGACTTAAGACTTACAAATTACATGCTAAATGTGACAAAGTGTTTGAAAGGATCAAATGAAAGTGATGTCGATCTCGTGTAAGCTACTCCAAGAAATGGTACATTGTACAATTTGAGGATGGCGGATGAGCTGCTGGTTATTTTACGCGTACGAGTTTTCTTTCAAATTTAAATGACCGAGATGGTGCTTAGCAGTACTTCGAAAGAACGTCCACCATTAGAGCCTCCAATTGATTTAGCCACTGAGTTTTGAAAGTTCTGTAAATTTAGAACTTGCTGAGATGTACAATCGGTGGTGAACAATATCCTTTTGTATATCTCTGCTCCGAAACTAAATTTTCGGTCCAAACTTTCCATTTTTTGTTGGGGGGTTGAATTATTTTGGCCATAATTAGCTTATACATACTTGTGGGTAGTCACTTAGTTGGATTAAATTCCAAAGTTTCAGCATTATATACATACTGCAGAACTATGTTTCCTTAACGGTTAAGTTGCTAAGCAGGGAACCACCAAAACGGTTAGGTTACTAAAATCATTGTAGATTAATAAATTTAACAGTAATACATATGTATGCATCAACAAACAAACACCATGCTCGAGTAAGGACTTCACAACTTCATCCCCAGATAATAAACAGGGGAGAATCAGGAGTAGAAATACAATCGGAAATTAATTGTGCGTTTGGTATAAGAATTTATTAAAAAAAAAATGTGACAGAAAAAAAAAAATTGTACTTAAATTCATGACTTTTATTAACAGATTTTCTTTTCCGTCACATTCTCCCACGAGAAATATTTGCACCAAACAGAGTTTAAATGTCTGAAACAACTGAATTATGAACTTCCTTTCCTCATTAGAAAGATGTATTAGCCGTAATTGCCACATGTTTTACCCTCAAAAAGAAGATGTAGCACAACCGACCAGGTTAACGACTTTTAAGTTATTAAAATATAGCTTCGATTGACAGTATATTATGTACAGTTTCGACTACCATATGTACAAAATATGTACAAGAAATCATCATTGAAACTGAGGTCTATTACTTCCACACCTTTATGGCGCCATCTCTACCGCTTGACAGAAGAAGTAGCTGATTCAGCTTTACGGAAGCTAGAGAGAGAATCGAATCGCGATGACAACCTGCAGGATCAGTGGCAGCAGCTGCGAGAATTGCTTTTGTACTCAACTTATTTGCCAGAGGTCGTCGCTTTTTCTCCTGCTTGGCAAAAGAAAAAATCCAACTTGAAGTCCTTGATAGACTACAATCACTTAACCATTGAAATAAGATGACCCAAGACAAGAAAATACTGGCTTTAAATTAATCCCACATGGACATCAAAAGATCCCAAAGTTCCTTACAGAAAACAAGAGAACCATCAGACATCGGAAAGTCTAACATCTAGGCCTTGCGCCATAGTTTTAGTATGCGTGTTGAGGTCATTGGACTTAAGAGCCAAAGAAACCATGAACCATCCTTTCGGTTAGATATATATTAGTCATCTTAATAACCCCACATGTTCCGACAGTCCACTGAATTGTAGATGATATGAAGACAAAACCACAAAAAATTGTTCAAATACACTACATACAGAAAGAAATTGAGATCCAGATTCTTTGATTTTTAGATTTTATTTATGAGTATAGAGATCAAGGTACATGATCTTTCCATACAAGTATTTGCCAATCTTTATAAACGTTTGCTTTTACATGCATCATTACTCAAAAAGAAAAGGCAAACAAAAAAGTTTCTTTCGTTTTATCAATTTAAAAAAGCTCAGATGGACTCATATTAAGACTTTTATTCATCTTAAACCCCTAAACGTTCAGACAACTTTTACTAGGAGATAAAAAAAGGCTCAGATGGACTTGCGATACTGATCTTACAAGGTCTGGGTGACTCAAGAATTCCTAATTAGAATGCAATAAGAGTAAAGAAAGAAAAACAGTAAAAGAAAAACCCGCGATGCTTCAAAAGTACCTGAACAATTTGCACTCCAAAGTTGGACTTTGCTTCATAAGAATCATCATTTTTGTCTCCCTTAATAAGAGGCCCACAAACAGAATAGCTTCTCTCAGGGCTGCCATAGTTTAAATGAAAACCAATCAGATAGAGCAGCGATGGCAAGATAAGCAAACAAAAAACGGAGGTAGAGAGAGGAGAAATAAACTAAAACCTGCTATGGTCCCAGCAGCGTATCTTCAAGTCGGTCCCACCAGTTAATAACTCTCCCCCAGGCAAGGGGAGCAAGGAACGGACACCAGGAAGACGTGGAGTAGGTTCATTCAGTTCATCAGCTCTGTACTTTGGATTCACATTCCGCCTAAGATCTGCTCTGGTAATAGCCTTACTAGGTGGTCTGGTCAAGGCTCGAGGAATTTCAGAAATATCAGCATCACCATCATTACTTACCATTCTCAGCACCTGCAAACAATAAATGACAATGAATTACATCAAAAGCGAAAAAACAAATCCAAAACAAGCAAAGTCGATGTAGTAAAAACACGCTTTGGCATATATCGGAATTCCAACCACAAGTTAGACAATGCATTTATATAATAATTATAAATACATTTTCCTAGTTCAAAATTAAAGAAACTTTTAGAACAAATCTACTGGTTAGTGTTGTTTTGATTGCCCATTGAACCCAACACAAAAATATCCATTACAATGCCCACAGGCTACAACTAGTTCCAAAAAAATTATCATTTTTTGGGGAATTCATTAGTGAAAAAACCAACCAAAGGGGTCCGTTGAATCAATAAGATAATAGTGTGATAATGTCAAATAAGCCGGTATTCCATAGTTGCAGAAAATTTACTCAAGTCATGAATGAACATCTTCTGAAGGTATTGAACCACTATTGAAAAATAGAACTGTATTGTCTAGTTAGCAAGGAAGAAGAGCAACAATATCCAATTCTATGAGTATATATACCAAGGGATTAAAGAAAAATAGATGGTTAGTACCTGGTGGCAGCTGCCATTTTCTGCATTCCAAAGAGAAACTTCATTCCTACCAGCTGCAACATACACAAGAGGCCTTGCTCCGGAGGAAATGGCACTGTTTGAAGGAGGAAGAAAGAGGCACATTTTCTCAATAGGGCATACAGGAGAATACTGCCACGAGTTCACAGGTAAACAGAACCTCAAATCCCAAAGAGTAAGCACACCCCTTGAAGAACCAGACACAAACCAATTCCCACAAGGACCCGCCACTAAAGAAGATACATAACCTTCTTCAGGATTTACTTTCGAATTCCATGCATTTGAACTTGTTCTCGTATCCCAAAGATGAATTCCAAAGTTTTGAGTGCTATACATAACCATCTGCCTCAAATCATTGTCCCCTGCATAGTTCAAAAGGTTGAGAACAGCCCCTTCTCCTACACTTCTCTTCCTAACATCAGCAATACCCGAGTACTTCTCAACAACGGAACCAAGTCCCCTGGAGATGTAATCAACAGAGAACATGTGTATTGTACCATCACCAGCACCGACAATAACTTGAGCAGAGGCTGGGAGCATTGTAATGCATAGAGCTTGGGTACCCTCTAAAGAATAAGTCAGCCTTGACCTAAACGAGATATCTTTTTCCAACTTTCTACAATCCCACACCTTAACGGTGGAATCATCAGATGCGCTCACAAAGAAACTATTATCCATAGAAATGGCAATATTGTTCACTGCGGAACGGTGTTCTTGGAGGTGGGCCACCAATACACCACGTGGCCTCCAACCTGAACCTGGGATCGACGAACCACGAGTGAAAGATGGAAATCCCGCAACATCAGTTGGTGTGGGTGCATCATCCAGTGTGACGTTTTTACCTTTTGTCGTATTAGATAAGTTCAAGTCTTGAAATTTGTTATTGATGAAGGTTGTCTGGTCATTTTCTTTCCCCTCTGCTTCATGCACGACTCTATGGAATTGCCTAGAACTATTACTGATGCCAAATGTCCCAGATATCAGATTAGGGGCCGGAACAGAACTAGCCAAGCCTGATGATATATTTGCAGGATCCATCCAAGGCGTAAACGATGAACCAAGTGCATAGGTATTTAATAAAGAGGAATCAGAGGCAGTTGGAGGGGTTCCAAGTGCTCGTTTGTCTTTCTTGAAGTAATACAAGGGGATACCTTCTGATGATTTATCATACATGAAGCTGTTCAGGACACTAACCTGAGGAGAAATAATGCTAGAAAATTGCAACCTCTCTGCACCTAGAGAATGTGGACTCTCAACTGGGACCGATCTATTAGGCAGAAAGCTAGACTCAACATTCATTTTAGCATCACTACCATCTAATTCAGCCCACCCCTTCAATAAATTTAACTCCTCGGATCCTTTCTCAATTGTTTCCATACTTTCTAATAGGTTGGGCTGCGTAGACGAGTTGTACCAAATCTTTCTCTGTCTCTCTAGCATGTCTGAACCCTTGGCATTATCAGAAACCTTGTAAAAGACCTGCCTTGAAAGGGGCGGACTTAAACTTGAAAGAAGAGCCTTTTCTGAAGCCAAAGATGATGGTGGCCTACGAAGAAAACGACGTATGACAGGGACAAGAAAAACATAAGAATCAACAGCACCTAAACTTTCACTACTAGCAGCAATAAAGGTAACAACTGATCTCCTCACCCACTGACTTGGATAACGCAACAATCGAATGGCAAGCTCTAGCATCCCAAGCAGTACCCTCTTCCTTAAAAAACCACCCTTGCACAGAATGGCCAAGCAATCTAATGCGTTCACAGTCACAGACTCTGAAGCATCACTCAATGCCTGCTCAATATAAGGTAGAAGATATTCCTCTACACTTCTCTGGCCCACAAAGAAGCATACGTAAACTATCTGCCCATAAAATACAGCTTTTAGCTGTTCCTCTTGGTCATTCAGAAAAGCAGGCAGGATGGGCAATAAGAAGTCATTACTTTGCCTCTGGCCGAAAAACCAACATAGATTGCCAAGCTCATCTAAGAGTGCTCTCCTGATATTTGTTGTTTTCTTTGGACCCATTACTAGTTCTTGAATAACCTCAGCAATGGATTTCCTCAACTGTGCAAGTTGTGCATCACTGTTCAGATTCTGAACTCGTCCAGATGTATCTGCAAATGGATATCTCTTGAACTCATTAAGCACCCCTGCCTCGCTCAAGCTTATTGAGTGAATTAAAAATCCATAAGCAGTTAGTGCCAACTTTGATATATTATTGGCATAGCATATCCTCACACTTTCCTCTGGATCATCTGGAAGCATGGAAAGCATTGGAAGAATATACTCTGGAAATATTTTAGCGTCACTGGGGGGGAAGTCACGGACTAGAGGGAGAATATCACAGAGAGTCTCTAAAGCAGCACAACGAACAATTGCTGCTGAATCTGAGAGCATTGCAACAACATATGGGAGCACACGCTGGAGCCTATCTTCGTCGTCAATATGTAAGGAGCAAGACTTGAGTAAGAGAATAGCCACCCTCCGCATATGAGGTAACTTCACATTTCGCATGCAAGAACATAGCAAAGCAGCAATCAGAACCATACCCTCACAGCTTACACTATCTTGGGGCAGGGGTAACTTGGGCATTCCAAAGGTGTCTGATTGATTGTCATAATCAGATATCAATGAGTTAAGTTCATCAATTGTAATCTTTTTCAGAAAGGGGTGGTGATTTCTGTTAAATACATTGGAGATTGTTTGAAGTATCTCGCCAGGAGTCTCCTGCTTGTGATTTGGGGAGTACGCAGAACTGGCAACACCATCCAGCATTAGATTAGCGCCAGAATGTCGATTACTATTTTGTACATCCTTGAGAAGATTACTGATGTCACTAAGGAGTTGGAGTCGATCATGAACCAAGCCTTTCTCAGCTTCTTTATTTGGATAGGAAACGTTTTCCAAATTAGAATTGTGCATTTTATCCATCTTATCTGATTTGCTACTTATGACGTCTGTCTGTGCACCCTGTACAGCAAGAGTCTCTTGGTTTGACCTAGTATTCATCATTTGACTATGCATCACCTGGAAAAAAATCTGGCACAGTGCCACCTACAACAAAAACAAGTCAGCCTGAGTGATATATGCAAATTAAAAGGACAAAAAAAAAACTAAAGAACACTTGGTTTTCCAAAACTAAGGATGCTTTACCCTTCCATCACAATCTAGCGGATTTAAGCAGGAATAAAAATTATGGAGATACGGTGAGAAATAGCTTGGAAACACAACAGTTGCATAGCTCTGGAGGTAGTTTTCGGCAGAAAACCGTGACTCGGGGTCTAACTGAATCATATGAAGAATCATCTTCCGGATCCCTGTATCAGGTATCTAAAATCACAGAATACAATTCTTTTTAGTGAGCAGTTATATCATACAAAATAGTTTAATGCACATTATGACAAAATGGTTATCATAGTCTCCAAGTAACTGGATGACAAATTAATTACCAAAGGTCAAGGCATTTAAGCTTAAATGTGAAAAGACATGAGAGAGACAACCTTCTCCAGATGTTGGGTGGGATCATATTGTCCTCTCTTATATGCTAGAAGCTGTGACAGTTCGAAAAGCGGCTGACCCTCAAGGAAGAGCTCAGCAATTACACATCTAAAGCAACAAGTGAAAAAAACAATCATAATTGCAACTACGTGAGATATATATGATCAGTCCTGAACTCGAATGACACGAACAACTCGATGACTTGCACCAAATAAGAAACAGGTCAAACAAGCAATTTTACAGACTTATCTTGCTGAAGAGAGAATATCATGTGCAATCTTTTGTATGGGTCTCGTGATAGCAAAAAGTATGTGCATCAATAATGCAAAATAGATTGTCTATATTAGATTTTTAAAAATAACTGCTCACCCAACAGAAAAGATATCCATAGATGGCTTTAGTGGTGCATCTCGTGCAATCTGCATCTCACCTCCATGCTCATAAAATCTCTGAAATAAAAAGAAAAAAGAAACTTATTTTTTTTCAAATTTGGAAGCTCAAGTATTTGGCGATTGTTACAATGCATGGAGAGATGTATGTGCATACGACAGAATTAAAAGAGGTGTATTGAGTATTTTCATGTAAATCAAGGAGCACAACTCATTAAGAGCACAACTCATTAAGTGCTCGGGTAACATGGCTAAAGGAAGCTCAGGCAAGGACTAAGCATGTTTGACCCTAGTAAATAGATAGGCACTAGGAAGAATTGGAAAGTTAATGTCCAAGTGTCTAAAGCTCTATCTAAAGGACAAAAAATTCAATTTCAATTTATCGTACCACAGAATCATCTATTCGAAATCAAAATTTGTACAATTAATAGGAGTTTTCTACTTGAACCTTCTTCCAATGACGCAAGCAAATCCCCCATAAATTTCAATATCAACGGATCCATGCCTCAACAAAAACATAACAATCAGCTAAATGTGTTTCAGTTTCTTTTTGTAGGTCCAGAAAAGGTTGCCTTGTCCTTTTCTCCAGTAATATAGCTAGAATAGGTGCAGCTTGCAAACATACAGTTTCTAAACATCCAAAGCAAGCAATGTAATCATACTTCGGTCCTTCCCCTTCGCAACCATGAAGTTAACTTCAGTGCACGCACTGACCCAATGGTCAAGTGTAACTCCAGAAACAACTGTAGTTCAATAATTTTTACTTTTAACTAGCTTTCTTGTTTTTAATGGTTCTACAGTTAACATTAAAGGAGGCAATCTACAACGCTTTGGAAGAGATGCTCTTTCCAAAAACCATCAAAAATCTCAACTTGGATCTTTTGTTCAAAATATTTAAAAAATATTAATATACAGGAGATAAAAAGATCCAAAAACAAATGAAAAACAAGGAAAGGACTAACCTCTGGCGCTAGATAACAACGCCTTCTTCCTCCAGTATCAAAGAAAAAAGAAAAATCAGAAGGATCATCATGGGGAACATATGTTGGCTTAAAGGACGCAAAGTCAGCCAGGTAAAGCCAATTCCATGAAGTGACGAGCACATTCTCACACTTAATATCACCTTGCACATTTTTAAAAAAAATTAATGAAAAGGGACAATTTATCATTGATACTGGACTAGACCGAATGATTGACCTCACCATGGCAAATTCCATTCTCGTGGCATTGCTTCACTGCATACAATAACTGCAGAAGCAATCGAATGATACTAAGTTAATCAAGATACATGAATAAGTAGTGCAAGGACAAATTATTGACAGCTAAAATATGCAACTTATAGAGAGTCCAAGACCTGGAAAGACAACCACTTCTTTTCAACAATAGTGAGAAAAGGGCGAGTACTCAATCGGTCATGAAGATTGTTGAAGAAGTATTGCCTCAAGAGATAAGCAGCTTTATCAGTTTCAAGCCAAAACTGAAACATGCATCTCATAAGAACATAAGAAGATTTAGAATTTGAACACCATAAACAAAATAGAAGCTCAGTTGCATTTGCTGCCCAATAATTCAGGAAATATATATCTATGCTCTTGTATAAACACAAAAATACGTAGTTCTATCCATAGAAATTAAATACTACCAAAGAGAAAAATTAGCTCTCTCCATTCTCAGTATCAGGAATCGACACTATGCCAATTACTCATATAAATTACTAATGCTAGAAAAAATTAAATATGTAGAAAACGGGGAGCGCTTGAAGCAATTTATAACGTTACGTACTCCCCCTTTGGAAAATTCTAAACTTAAAAATCCATTTTATTCATTTTCTAGTTATTCTGATTGTCGAGCATGTGTTTCGAGCACCATCCATAGAAATTAAATACTAACAACGAGAACAATTAACTCTCTTCTCCCTCAGTATCACAAATCAGCACTATCCAGACTACACATATAAATCACAGATCTTGAAACACATAACATAACACTAACTACTCTCCCATTGGATAATTCTAAATTAAAAAACAAAATTCGTTCATTTTTCAATTATTTTTGTTCCGGAGCATGTGTTCTGTGCACTATCCATATAAATTAAATCTACTACCAAAAACAACCTCGGCATCACAAATCGACACAATCCAAATCACACATAATCACTAATACTAAAAACAACGAAAAATATGTAACAATTGGGAATCGCCTGAAACACATGTTACAACACCAGTTTCTCTCCCATTGGTCAATTATAAACTTAAAAAATCAATTTTATTCAATTTCCAATCATTTTCATTCCGTAGCATGCGTTCCATGCACTATCAGTAGAAATTAAATATTACTAAAGACAACTTTTAGGTCATTCTCACCAATGACCTAAATTGGGACTCTACCCTAAATTTAGGGATTAATCCAAGGAAACTTTCAGACCAGTATATCTAAAACTAATCAACTTATAAGGAAGGTTTGCTACATCTCTTCCCTTGAACTTAGGACCATTGTTCATCCCCTGTTTGATAAAGGTTTAGGCGATATAATTTGCACATTCTGTATACTGTAGCTTTTAATTCAGAGTTTGAGCTATAAGGGACTAAAATTTAAGGGTTGGAAATAGGCAAGTTAGTGGGAGTGCTCTTAGCTCCCTTCCCCTTACTCCTACGCACTATCCTACCAAGTTAGTATCCACGGTTCGATATGA
This sequence comes from Embelia ribes, assembly GCA_001753735.1. Classification (NCBI taxonomy): domain Eukaryota; kingdom Viridiplantae; phylum Streptophyta; class Magnoliopsida; order Ericales; family Primulaceae; genus Embelia; species Embelia ribes. Next base: position 10,023 of record MKEJ01075234.1, read on the forward strand.
ATATTCCAGAGCGAAAGAGGACTTCTATCGTAACACCGTAGGTAACTGAACCAGTCTCCCCTTCTCCCTTTTTCTCTACAAAATTACCATGGGCAAAATTTTTTTTATCATGGTGTAGGGCTCTTTGTGTCTTTGCACTCCGGTGCATTATTACTACCTGCCCGGGATGGTAGCTATGGCTCAATATGAACATTCCATAGCGGGAGATGACTCCTATTTTTGGTAGCCTCTTCTTCGCTTTTGGTCAATTAAAAAAAATCAAAATTAGAGTTTTCAGTACCAGAAGGGCCAGAACTGGGTATAAACAATAGTTCCCTAGTTCAAGGGAGCATTGTAGCAAACCCCCTATTTTTAGAAGATTGAATAGTATTGAATACCCAGGTGCGAGCTTTCCCTTGAGTTAAATCTAGCGAGCAATTTAAGCCACTTGTGCGAATTCCCTCTGTATCATAAATCACTAACACTTGTACATGGACAACCCAATACAGTATACTCCCACATTGTACACAGTTGTTTCCAGATAAGTTTAGAAAACAGCCCACGCAAACAGCTTATTTATTAACCAGCTAAAACAAAAACAAAATTTAAACCAAACAAGCCCTAAATTAGATAAAAAAGAGGACCTGGAAGGGCCAGAAGTGGGGGTGGGGGAGGCGGCGGAAGACTTCTCGGATCTGCGCGAGGCGGCGCTCGTACTCCCTGAGATCGATCTCTCCCCGCTTGAAATAGACCTTGACGAGGACCAAACCCTCGTCGTGCTTACACTGTATCGATTTTAAGAATCTCCCTCGCCCCAAAACCTCCTTCAGTACCAGATTGTACGACGACGGGAGGTCGTGTAGGTAGTACTCCGTCGCCGATGCCTGCGTCGTACGGGCTATCTTGTTCCCCATGTTTATAAGTTTCTCTCTCTATATAATATATGCATGTGTGTATGTATGTATGTATGTATGTATTTGATATTTTGTTAGTGAGAGGGGTTTGGATTGAAGGCCATAGTTGCCGTGTTAGTCGTCTGCGAGGGGAGGAGAGAAGGGGAATTTTTACTTTGGCCTTTGGGGGTTTTATTTCCGCTTTTGCTTGTGGGGATGGACATGTATTGTATGTATACAGTTTGGAGCTACGGGGGAGGTCGGGAAAATTTGATGGAATGACTCTAATTGCACTACTAATTTGGAAGAATAATCGTTTTTTAATAGCTAGTGTAAAAATGATTTTGTTGGGTGTGAAATATTTAATAATTCTTGTAAAAATAATGTTTTTGAAATATAAAATATTTAAATAATCGTTTTTAAATTTTTCCCCTCATCCCACTAACCTTCCATTGCCACTTTTCAGTTTTTAACTTCTCTCACATTCTTTCTAGCTGCGCTCATCGCTCTCACTTCTCATATTTCATGCCTGATCAAAGTTGAAACACCACATATAGTTAAGTTATTTGTCAAATAGGATTTTACCGTTAGCTCAAACTTATGTTTTCTTATGTACACATACAGGTAATATATTTTTTTTATGCAAATCAGCACATACAGGTAATATATGTGCTAATTTAGTGTTAATTAAAAATGGATAATCATTATTTGAGGATAATTAGTAGTAATAATTACTTGTGGGCATAGGATTTGTTAATTTTGGAATTTTTATTCATTGTTAAGTATGTTGTAATATTAAACTACATTGCATAAGTTATCGCTGTAATATTTCATTGTTCTTCACGAGTTCCTTGTAAGTTCTTCAAATTATTCACATTATTCACGTTATTCAAACTCTTCAATTTCTACAAGTTCTTCAAAAATATTATTTTCATTTCTTATTTATAATCACAGTTATTGAAATTTTTTATTATTACCTTTATTTTATTTTTTTTAGTTGATGGCTTAAAAAAAAACTAATTATCCCTGTATCTGATCATTTTACTGAGAGGGTTTCTTAGAAGAAATTTTTTTATAAGATTGTCTACAAGTTTAAAACACCGAATTTGATATATAGAGTAAAAAAAACCTAGTTCAAATACTTATTTTATGCCCCATTTGTTGTTATCTGGATCTATAATTCATGAGATGGTTATTAGGAAATGCGGCTCAAACAAAATGAAACTCAGTTTTTGGTGAATGTGACAGAAGTGAGTTTTGGGATGAATAAATATGCCTTGATTACTGGTATAAGTTTTGGAAAGTTTCCTGATAAAAAGTTGGAGATGGGGAAAATAGGTGAAAATAATTTATAGCCACCTGCGGTGGAAAAGTATTTTAAAAACAAGAAGCTGGTTAAGATTGGTGAACTAGAGTCATATTTCTTTCATGCAATGATAAGAAAGATGCATGAAAGTAAATACAACTCACAATACAAAATTCAAAGGCAAGCTTAAAGATAAATAACTCTTGTAAAATCATTCTATATAACACAACTCAAATAAACACCTCACAAAAAAGTAAACAAGAACCTATAATGTGGGCATTAACCACCCATCCCTAGTGTATGGCTCCTCTAGAAAAACCAATGTCTTCAAATTCTTGGTCATCAAATGAATCGAGTGTTCCACATCGAAAGGGACAAAATGAGAAATTGCAGACCGTGGCATTTTAATTTGTTTTATCATGTACGCTGGGACTTGAGTACTCGGTCCCATTTTCACCCGATGTTACCACGGATGAAGCAGTGGATGATAACCCGCTATTATTTTCTGCAAAGCTTCTTGATGTTAATGGATGTTGGTTCCTCTGAGGTTCATTTGTATTTGTTGTCACCTTCTGTCCTTCTATGCTTGGTTTGCCAATACCTATTTACTTATGAGTCTAATAAATACGTAAATTTTATACTTTTTTTAATGGTTGAAGAGTTAGATATATTTTTTCAATATCCTTTGGGCAAAATATATTTTATGGCTATCCTGAAAGATATAAATAGTAATATGAGGTACTAGGAATATCTATTTGTTAAAGAAGAAAAAATATGAGG
>MKEJ01075236.1:0-10047 GCA_001753735.1 Embelia ribes
GTGAATTTTTTGACGCCACTTATTGAATGTCATATTCAATGGTAATAGATGATACATGTATGCCATATAAACAGAGTAGTTTGACACTTACAGCACCATTCCGAAACTCGCCGGGAATATCAAGCTGCACCCATATCGCTTTTATAATCAAATAAGCGACAAAAATTACACCTAAATACAAAGGATTCCTGTCCGTGAAATGTTAGCAGTTAGCACAAATGTGAATGCAAAGAAAAGAAATCCAGAGATGTAAGATAACAAGAAGAAAATAAAATAAAATAAAATAAAAGGGGCAGAATAAGTACCTCAAAAGTGTCATAAACTCGTTAAACCCAAGGACAACCAATGCAACAATTGCCCACGGAGGTGGCATCCAGTTGTTATTGCGTCTGCTAGCTTCCTGCAAATGGAAATTCCATCAGAATCATGTATAATTATTTATCAACTATATAATTTACTCCAGACAATTCACAACAAGAGATTTAACTTAAAGAAGATTGCTTGTACTGCGTAAATTTTTTTGTCATTGGCTCATTAAAATTATGTAAATCTCCAAGAAAAGTATCTGGGGCATAGCTTAACAAGTTCCCCCAATAAGTGAAGCACAACCATAGTTCCTATATTTTTGTCTTCACTTTCAAGTTTTTCTTTCTCATATATTAAATTTTTTCCGACATGCATCCATCTCATAGGGAGTAGATGTTTCATGCTTCCATACTCAAAGATCCAAACAGAAACAAATATCTATATCTATATATATAACATATATATGAAAAAGATACTACTAGAAGTCTCTGAATGTAGTTTATATCATGCCTGAGCAGCAATGGCTTGAGTGACCGTGTACTCCGTCTCTGCCTTAAATTGCCTCCACAAAGATTTGCACTGAACTGGAGTTATCAATGTTTTTGATGATGGGACCTGCTTATAAAAATTAATTAAATAAATAGATAACAGAAATACATGCAAAATCGAGAAGGGGACTTTCATTCCCCAGTTGGAACTTCGATTATTCCAGCCATTCCATCATACGGTAGCAATACAGAGGTAAATAGATGTAGTTGGACTGCGAGGTACACCTAGATTTCGCCCGATTTTTCTAGGTATCTTTGTGAACAGAGCCTATTTCTACTTAATAACAATTATCAGGAAAACAAGCCGAGCGTCGCATAAGAAACAGTTCATAGAACATCATACGTATAAGACTAGAAAATCTTAACTTCCCGTAGCCTTCCCCTCTGTTTTTATACAAGAAAAGTTATATTAGAGGCTTAAAGCGGATAATTTTAGCAATGAAAATCGTCACCTCTTGCCAAGAGCTCGAGGCCAGGGGGTCATCTGATGTGATGCTTCTATTGGTAACAGCACCACTTTTGTTATCAACCAAAGCAACAGCTAGCGTCTTCTCAATGTTGTCAGGTTCTTCATCCAAACGAATTGCAGCCAAAACAGAAAGCAACTTCAAAGACTGCAACACATACAAAACATAAGATAAGTAAATGGCAAACACATCTTTTCCAAATTTTCACTAAAGATAGCGGGGAATATATATAGGGAAGAATATCATACAGCTGAACGAGACAACTTAGTGATAGCTCGTATGTCTTCTTTGCCCGTCCAAACTCGTGGCATTGAATCAGAATCTTGGCTAAATAACGTAGAGAACCTGTGAATAGATTCACAATCAGTTCAGAAATTCGTCATTTAAACAAATGAAAAAATCTACTTAATGACAGACAACAAAAGAATGAATTCCACAAGAATAAACTACCTGTCTTTCATGCGGAGAAGAACTCTTCCAGCTTCTTCTTTTGTCTTTGATTCAACAGTCCCTCTTGCATAATCCTCCAAACTTGAGATCATCTTATTCTTGGACTTTTCATCCATGTCAAAGGTGGAAAGTGCTGCAGAGAACCCAGAGACAGCTGATTCTGTCTCCCGGCGAAGAAGCTTCCTTATAGCAGGCCAGGTGTCATCTCCAGCTCCATCTAAAAGGGCTTCTACTGGTGCTGACAATGCCTCGTATATCTTTTTCTGTAAGTGAAGTATTGTGAGTTTCGTACTTCCATGCAGCACCTAACTAATTGTGCACTCGAGAAAATGATAATTCACGGCTGCAAAACCTCTAAGCTTTTCTACCACGATCAACACCTTATTCAATGAAAAATTGCTGAGTTAAACTACCTCGTAAAAAGCAGTAAGTTCAGAAAGTTTGGCCGCACGAACTGCTGCAACATGAGCATCTATATCCCGTCGAAGTTTATCTCTTACTTTAGACGAGTCCCAGTTCGCTTGTTGGATGACGATACCTACGAAGTTGTTTGGTTAGCGTCAGACATTCTTTGTCAGGAAAATAAGACATTCCCCCAATGCATATACGATAATGACAACCGTTCAAAAACAAAGAAAAAGTAAACTTAGCACATCGATAACGTTTATCTGCTCAAGGCCTAATCCTACACTCCGAAAGGCCCCTCTGGCCATCGCTTAATTAAGAAGTATGAATGTAATTAAAATTTTAAAATCACAAAAGATGGATAATACAACTCATAAACCGCAGATAAAATATTAATTACAATACACTCATGTTTACAGATGCAAACCATACCATAGAAAAACATGGATACCTGCACATGCTTTATCAAATTCGGTCATGGAAAACTTGGTGCATTCACTAGCTGCAACAGAAAACCCTTCCCCTTCGTTTAGAGCTGTATCAAAACTTGCTTTGAATCTTTCAAGAGTTCCCGAGCGTATATGCCCCAACATGGATTGGTAAGCCGGTTGGACAAGCTAACAAATCATGTGAGATAGAATCAGAATATAAATATAATGAGTACAAAAGATTTAAATATTCAGGAGGCAATTTATCACTGAGTAGAGTAAAGCCTTTGGATGGAGATATCTTGGAAGCATGGTAGATAAAAACTATAAATGGACAGAAACTGTCCAAAGTTAAACCAAGAAAAGTTTTATGCAAAATAAAACCATAGTTCATAAGGGCAAAGGAGTGCATCTGTTACATCATTTTGATGCTTGAGGCCCGTACAGTATGAAAATCAATTTATATATCTACTAGAGATGGTCGGGGAGGATTACTTGAAGCAACTTCTCTTCCAACTGTTTCCGTTTTGCTGATCTGACACCTTCATCAAAATATGTTGCCTCCATATCATACCTGGAAGAAGGAAATATAGAAAGAATTTCAACAGAGTGATACAGATCTCAACAAAATTCAGAAGATTACACTAAAAAACATCTATCAAGCCTCAATCAGCACTTCACCTAAATTGAGAACACATTCTAAATGAGGAGCCAGAAGTTATGGAATCATTATATACTTACTCTGACAAACAAGTGTCAAGAATTGAAGTGAGCTTCTTCCCAAAACCTAATACTGGTTGAGTTTGTACAGCTTCCTCTAATTGGCACCAGTCCTGTGATGATTGTCACATGTTGCCAAGTTTTAAGATAATACCAATTAGTATAAGGAAATAAGAGTTAAACTAAATATATAAATCAAAATCAGCTACCTCATTCGCAACAAAAGACGAGAGCTTTTCATTGGCAATTTCTTCGCACCGAACAGTAGCAACCATGACCTACAATATAACACCAAACAGTTAGAATCTTACATCTTAGCTACAAAAGAGAGAGTTTGCCATAGCATATAATAAGGCCCTCACCTTGTGTGCTGGAAGGTCAAGGTCCTTGTTTTCCTTGATGACTCTCCAAATTTGTTGTGCACTAAAAGAAAATCCTGAAGCTGGGACCACACCACGCCTATCTCCTGCAAGCCCACCAGGTGCAATCGAGTGGAAAAACCGTTGCCTTAAACTAGCCACCTTCATTGTTCAAACGAATTTAAATAGAGATTTGTACTTCACATTCAAAATTCAATAAGTACATGTCCTGGAAAGCATTGCAAATGGACAGAAAAGTAAAATGAAAATTTATTTACAAAATCATTGAACTACTATAGCACCAGGATTACAGATGGATATGCATTTTTTGAAAAATCTCTGCCTTACGCTAGCTACATTCATAATTCAATAGGCAAATAATTTCAGAGATTTGTACTTCACATTCAAAGCCAACGAACAAATATCGTAAATTGCATTATGAATAATAAACTGACAAGTATAGCAATAATTAATTTACAAAATCGTTGAAATGCTATAACATCTACTTATGAGCTACTAACAAACGAACTTGCGCATTTTTCCGCCAAATATTTGTGAGTATACCTGCTCCTTGAATTGTTCTTCTTTCTCTTCATAGCTAGATAGAGCCACGACTTCAACCTGGAATGAAATCAATGTTACGGTTCTTCCATACATGCATAAGCTGTTATTGCCAAGAATAGGACACAAACAATCCTCATGCTCATCACTGGGATAATAGAATCTTACATTAAAAAATTCACTGAGGGGAGTTTCCTTGTGTGCTTGTGGCTTCGGAACAGAGTCCCATATCTGCCAACCGGGTGATATTTAGAAGAATCATCTCATGTTATTATAATGAATCCAAGGAACTCATGATTACCTTCTGAATATCTTCTCTGAGAATAGGTTCCAAGTTTTCCAAAGGTGTCTGCACGCATTCATAAAGTCAAATGCACTTTTTAAGATCAGTTCAATTAGGATAATAAAATAAATCGAGAGAGATGACAACTACGCATGAAGAAATATTTTCCATTAAAAGCTGAACATGAAACAAAAAGGAAGGAAAACATACCCTAGTTTTATCACGGATTACGAACATTAACGTAGTTTTACGAGGACTGAATAACCGCATCATGACCTGTGCAATGACCGCATAATGCCATCATGTTCAACTTTGACAGCTCAAGCAATTCTACATGAGTGCTCGCATAACAAGGTAAATGGAAATGTACCTGGAATACAGTTTTCAGAAGAGGTTTATTTGCAGCCTGCTCACGACCAATATCATGGCACCACCTGAATAGCATAGTTTTCATAGACTCCCCATATGAGTTGAGTTCAAAATAAAGCATTGAATAAATTTTCAAATGATTGACTTATCAAGACTTGCTTGACCTAGGTAACAAGCTTACATATTGATTAAGACTATATCTGAAACAGCAAGGGCAAAAAGGGCACTTTGCTTTTCAAATGCAGTATCGTCCTGGAAATGGTTGAAAGAAAAGCACGTGGATCAAGAAGAGACACAAACTGAAACTAGCTATAAGAAGAGACAACCAAAAAAAGGGAAAATAACCTCTCCTCTTTCTCTTCCATCGGAACCCTCCAAATCCATTACCAGCGTGCAGGGTTCAATACCACCGCATTTTGCCATCCAAATACCTTTAGTTGTTTGAGACCTGACAATGAGAGAACAAAAACACATCAATGATTAAAGGTCAAAACAACACTTGCAACTTTATTTTATAGAGAAAATACAAAAGTGCACACCTCCCCTTGAAAGCATCCATCTCCCTAAAATTGGTTCCAAAGAGGTGATTTAGTAGGGTGCTCTTCCCTGTCACAAACAATAAAATTTAGCATATACCCTATCCAGGTATCATTCAGACAATCCAAACATGTAAGGAGAAGTTCTAGATCCACGAGGGAACAGAAGCAGTGTCTGATTGGCTAAGAGAACATCTCAAAATGTCAGCACATGCTGAATAATACAATTAATAGGATAGTCGCATTTGCTAGTAATGTCGAATCAATTACAAATAACTACTAAGCCAATAGTTATATCGCATAGAAATAGCTCTAGCATTAAATAATTAGTACAAGCTCGTAGAGTCACACAGGAGTAGAAGAACGAGCAGATAACCTATTCATGTATACGCTACCAAAAATGTGCACATAATTCCTAAAAGAAGACCATTCTACAACATAATCTCAAACCAAGGGTGCAACAGCATAAGTGACATATTAGATTCTTGTTCATTACATCAAAAACTAGCCGAACCTGGGTAACAATTACCATTAAAGCCAAACAGACAAGAAGAGGCTAAACCGTGTCTAATATGACAATGGCAAGCCAAGGTATAAACTATTGAGGATATGAAAGAATAGCGCATACCGCTACTTTGAGGACCCATGATGGAGACAACGGCATAGGAAAGGCCACATTCAGCCAATTTCACTTCCTTCATAAAAGCCTCAATCCCGGAGACATTAAAAGTACCATCCCCATCTATTAGATGAGTGGAACAACACGCATTTTCCATCTCTGAAAAAGTTATATATTTGCATCAGTAATGACACATAAGATATCTCCTGAATATTCAATTTTCTCGTGTTAGCAACAATCCATATCCAAACAACTAAAAAAATTAACTTGGCAATACAAGTCACTTTAAAGACATTTCATCCAAATCCTCTTTTATAATGTTAACTTATAACGGTTAACTCTCCTTGTAAAAGTTGACTAGTGAACATCAATAGCAATGAAAACTTTTTTACACATTACCGAGGCACCGCTGAGAGACTAATAACAAGACAACTATTTCTCAACTCGCAAAATGAAAATTAAATTTCATCAGCTCACATGTAATTAAGACCAAAGATTTTCCTTTTTTATTGGATATAGTACACCAACTACGATTCAATCAAATTCAAGACCTATATCACATCAGTACATATCAAAGGCATCGGCAGTAAATTTTTCCAATCCCTAAATATTAATCCCTACATCTCAATGAAGCAAAACCTTTATTTTCCAGGGATTGAATAACATTAGATACACGGGGCGGGAGAGTTTCTTAAAATTTACTCTCTAAAATTTAGGGTCGTTTGAAACCCTAAAAAGTATACATGATGAGTAGCTTAATCGATAAGCAACTTTAATTAGGTTCGATTAGTAATCAAAATGCAGATCAAGAGTAAATCAAACCAAATTGGAAGATAGAAAACAATACCCATTGGTGTGAGATTTAAAAGATAGCTTCAGCAAAGGAGAATCTGAAGAAGCTATCAATCGAGGATCGAACCGAGAAGCAGATCCTTTAAGTAATCGATCTCGTCTATATATATATATATATATAAAGATGAAGCAGAATATGTCACGTATCTTTTCGTTCAGTTTCCCATTTGTTTCAAATCTCCCACTTTCGTTATTTTTATACTTATTATAATTTACTCAAATTATTTTATTTTATTTCAATTTATCTCCTATAATTAATAAATTTAATTTTAATTTATTAAAATAATTACCTAAAATTTTCTAATTTTTTAAGCGTGTAAGTAGTTTAGTTAAGGGATAAATCATCTATTTAACACGTCTTTTTAATTTTTATAAATTATTAAAATAAATTACTAGATATTATCGTAAAAGATTATATGACTTATAAATGATGTTTTTTAACCAAAATATTTTCACTAACTTATAACTGCTATTTTAATCGCTTATTATATTTTTATAATAAAACATAATAATTATAAGAACAAATTGAAATATGCCAAAAAAAATAATAACAAATTGAAACAAGTCTTAATGTATAGGAAGTAAATTACAATAACTAAGAGAATAGGGAATAAATTGAACAAATATTATAAACGATAAGGTACAATTTAAAACAAATTAAATGATTTGAGGCAAATCGAAACGAATTATATAAATAAAATAATATATATATATATATATATAAAGTGGGGTTTGAGTCAGTTTGACTGTCCAGCGATTGTGTAATCCAGGACGAGAGAATTTTTATTTTCTTTTGCTGAATATATATTTCAAGTCATATTTTTTCAACTTTTTGTTAATATATATATATATATATATTATTATTATTATTATTAGCCGCTCAGCGGTGAGTTTTTATGCATTACAAGAACTAACATTCTTTATTTTTTTTTCTCTTTTAAAAATGAAATATGATAACTTGAAATACTCTACCTTCTTTTTATAAAAATAGTTGATTTTTTTTCATAGTTTTGGGATATCTAACTTTTGAATCAGGATATGTCGATAGGTCTATAGAAAGTTACGATTGTATTTACAGATCACATTTGAGAAAAGTTATCCACAAATGTATACTTTAACCTAGTTAATTTTCAAATGAAGCAATCGATCATTGCCAACTCGGGCAACACTTATTGATGAATTAAAGTTGAATTTCATTTTAAATAAAATATTTATAAATCATTTAGACTATATCCTAATATCCCATATGCATTACTATTGAATATTTGTATTATCCAGATCGTACCAAAATGATACGAATTGCCAAGTAGGAGATTAGCAATCACAACAAATTCTCTTTATGTTATTTCACTCTTATTTTATCATGTTGTGTTTGGTGTTCACATCATTTTGGTGCGAACTGATTAGTATTAAAATTCATAATATATTCTAAAACATCAAAATCAAGTCTATCCACAAATAATTAATATCTTTTCCTTATTTAGATATCTAAAAATAATAAAATACTTTCTATTTTGGTATATTATTGTCCTTTTAGTAATTATTTGATAGAATAGGATAAAAAAATTATATGGGCAGTTTGTTTTTCTTTTCTATTTCAAATTTGATTACCTTTTTTTTTATTTCACTTAAAATAATATGCCAATCAAATAATAAAGCACATATTTTAAATAAAAACCCAAATGCAAACTTTTTAAAGTTAAAGTTTTTCTTTTCACTTTTCAAAGCAATTTTATATAGTAAATAAATGGGTACTCAGTGGACTTTTTCTTAATCAAACTTTAATTATTTTCATTATTATCGTTGAACGGCGGCCAATTTTCTTTTCTTGCACCGACTATAATGCGTGGGGCCCGTTGGCTGCCGATGGAACGGCGTCGTTTGAAGCGCGTGGGCACACGGCCCAATGAGCACCCAGGTAAGTGGTTTGCATGATTCGGCATGATGCAATCAATCATCAATACTAAAATGTATATTATTGCAATAACATATTTTTTTAAAAGAAATTTAAAATATAATAATTAATATTTTAATATAACAAAAACATTAAATTTACCCTATTCATATTCAAAAGTATAAATTTGAAAGTTTTTTCATATTTAAATATTAAATTATTATAATTTAAAACCTTTTAAAAAAATATATTGTATAATAATTTATGTACGAAAAAAATAAAAAATTCTCTGCTTTCAAAAACTGTTATTTTTATTATTATTATCTAAATAAAGCAACCCATGGGGCTTGATTAGTATGTTCCCAAGTAATATTTTTGTATTTTTCACTTAAAATATAAATGTGCATTCAATTTAACAAAAAAAAAAATAATTATTATTTATATTTTAGTGACATAAAAGTATAATTCTATATAAGTAAAAACAATTTGTACTTTTCTCAAAATAGTATATTTATTTCATAATTTACACTACTATCGACTACTTTTTACTTCTCTCAATATAAAAAATAATTTTTTTTCAATTTTTGCCCAGCACACATGTTATGCTTATAAGTTTTATTACTTTAAAATATATTTACCCACTTCTAACGAAAAAATATATTTTTATACTTATAAGTTATAACTAATCAAGCACATCGTTTTGCATAGAGATATTTCAATTAAAAAAAAAAATCATGCGTATATAAATAATCAAATAAACTACAAAGAATTTTTGCCTTTTTTCATGTGCAACTACTCTGCTGTGAAAACCGCATTTATGCATAAAAAAAAAATGTCGCATTAATTTTGAATTAGTTTGGCCAAAAAAGAAAAAAAAAAAAAAAAAGACAGGTGACAATAACAACGCAATGTTCAAAGGAATCGTTGGCTGACGCATGGCTTTGGGAAATATGGCCCAATGACTTTGGAAAAAGCCATTATACAGACCGTATTCGTATATATCACACTAAAAAATAAATATAATAATTTATAAAAAAAATAAAATAATAGATAAAGATTTACGTAATTTTACGTCAAGTTAAAACAGTTTAACGTGGGCCTAGTTTACTGGACTAATACCGATATATACTTTTATTTATATAAAGAAAATATATTATAAAATTGATCATGTCAAAAACATGCTACAGATAACCTAGCAAGTATACTAGGGATGAAGTAATAAATCCGGAAAATCCGAGTGTCGAACTCAA
>MKEJ01075247.1:0-17457 GCA_001753735.1 Embelia ribes
AATTTTTTATTACAAAATTCTGTTTTGTGGCTGCAATAATTACTCACTGTTAGTTGGAGAAAGAAAACCCATCTTTCTTTCCATTCACATTTCAAATGGGTTGAAAACTTTAACTAATAAAAATAATAAAAATTTCCCCAAAACCATAAATCAAATCTTTCAAACCACATATGCATTGGTCAATCCAATAATCATTGCAACTTAATATCACTATATAAAAAGAAATTACACTAGTGGTCGCTTAATATCACATCTATATTCTATATGATCCCGTTAGTTTTATTTGCAATAGTACAAGTCCCTAAACTTTTGGAAAAGTTATTATAGATACTGGTTAAGTGACATGATTTTCATCATTTAAAAAAAAATACGCCTATGATAACGACCAATTATGAGTCTGTTTATGCATCCAATTTCAAGTTTTTAGCTTTTTTCAAACCAACAATAAAATTCACAGTTTTTATGCACTTTGATTTTAAAGTAAAAAGATATAAAATTTTATCTTAAAAACTATAATCAAACAACTAAGAAGTTACGTGTACAAAACTAAGTACTAATTGTCTCAATTGAACTATGGGGACCAGATACAACTTCAAATAAACAATGTGAACTGCTATTTTAATTAAGAACAAAAATTCCATACACAAATGTATATGGATACATATATATGAAAATATAGAATAACAATATTATTATAAATGAATAATTTTTTTCTTATATGCAAGCAGTCTGTTTACCAAATGTCAATGGAATGGGTATGTATATCGCAGTCTAATATCCCTGTCACTTTAATTATTAATAAAAAAAGTTCAATCTTTTTCAAAGAGAGTTTATCAAATTAAATCCTTGAGCTTTCAGGGTTCGGTCTCTTCTCTCTCAACTTTAACTTTTTGTTTGATCAGTTTTAGCCCAAAAAAAGAGACTTTAATCACTTAACTCAGCTGAAACTATTCCATTACACCTCTCAAAGCTCTGCAAATCAAAGGGCTTTGCCTCAAGCAAAGAACAAACTCATGTTTGTTAACTCCTTTATTTTTTTACTTCACTCAAAAACAATTTGTAACCTAAACAATACCCATGTTTTGTTTTCCTTAAATTTTGTACCTTTTTGGTTGTTTTGTTGATTTTGGTTTGAAATTTTAGTATGGTTGGGTGAGAAGTGGATGATACTGAGGTTGGGTGAGATGGGTATGCCTTTGATTCTCATGATCTTCAGTGCTTTTGCAGTTTCTGGATCTTCAGGTATTTTATTTTCTGAGTTATGATATGCGTAGAGAAAATAATGTACAAAAATTTAACACACAAGTCTAACCATATAGGTATTTGTACGGATATACATGGTTATTGCTTGGTGAATCATTTTCCTTATTTTTTACTGTGTTAATTTGTGGACTTTTTTTTTTTTCAGTACAAGTACTGACTTTTTATTTGATGTTGTTGAATTTGTTGCTTTCTCTATTTGGGTAAATGTGAATTTGAAGGTTTAAAAACTAGTATGATTTGGGATCACAAGTTGAGTTATCAACATAATTGGAATTAAGGAATGCGATTTTGGTGGAACATTAAGGATTAAATTTGAGTAGCCTTGTTTAATTCACACCTCAATTTTCAATGTTCCGTCTATTTTAATATGTTGTGACTATTTTGTTTATCCCTTTTCTGATCTTTAGTCTATAGTTGCATGTAAGATGAATTGAACGTAAAGCATTATTCGTTTCTGATCAATGTAGTTATTGTCATTCATCTTTTACCTGCTATATAGATTAACATGATGAGACTTAATAGTTGGGATTTTGTTCCACACGAGCGAGTTATTGTGCATTGGTTTTAACTGTATCACGGGAAATGCCTCTAGAGTTTGCAATTTTTTTGATTTATATTAAAGTTTTTACTTTCAAAAAAGAAATTACAATTACTAAGACTGTAATCTTTGCATTGTGGACAGGATTTGATATACCTTCACTTTCAGCGGTTTCTACGGCTCTGAAACTAAATCTACGGCAACCAAGTAAGATAAATACGAAAACAAACATTTTTGAAGTTTTGAAATCGATTTTATGTTTTGAACTTGGTGGTTACAAGATCTATTCTTTTCAATTTGTTTAATGATTTTCTGAACAAATCTAACAGATCACGTTAGCTCTTTGATGTCTACTTCTCCGAGCTTTGAGAGGAAAAGACACGGTACTTTAGCACCGGTGCCCACGTACTCCTCTCCGCTCAAAGGTACTTAGCTTCATATTCTTTTATTTCCATCTTTTCGCTTCTACCTCTAAGACTAAAATCGAATTTGAACGTATATCGCAGCCCTTAGTCGACACATTGGTAAATTTCACAAGTATCATCATGCACCATCTAACGTTCCTTCGACTATCCACCAAGGTCAGGTATTTCCATTAAGAAGTGCATCCATTTATTCTTTTTCTACGTCAAATAACGAGAATTTATAAATGGTAAATTTATACCCCGTCATTTTTTTCGACATTCTAGGCCCTTCCATCGCGCCTTCGGATACTAGTTCAAGCTCTCCTGCACCTGCACCAACAACTTCAAACTTATTCATAAGTATGAAATTATAGAAAGATTATTCATTCTTTTATGTTCTGCTTAGTTTATGATTAGCAAACTGCTTTGATAACAAACATTAACAAACTTATGTGTAATCTTTCGTCGTGTTCAATTGCTAATCCTCGGCTTAAAGCTGCCCCAATGAGTTCTTTTGTCAATAAGACGGTGACTCCACCACCATCTCCGTTTTTGGCGCTACCACCTCCCCCTCCTAATAAAGGTACATACATAACTACATATGTATCCGTGATTTGTTCCCATGTGGCCTTTTCTTTTTAGAGAAAAATTTGGATATGCAATCACTTTGTTTTATGCATCTTACTTTATGTTTAACGGTTTAATTACTACTCAAGATTAAAACTTATAGCTTTTAAGATTGAAACAACAAATAAGCTCGGTTTGAAATCAGCCAAATGCATGTTAATATTTAAGAAATAAACAGGAAAGCTTTGGCTTAAAAGCTGAAACCAAACAATCCTATGATACGGTCAAGGTTAGCAGAGGTGTTGCACTCTAAACCCTGTAACAATTTTGTATTTTTGAAGAAACTAACAATTTTCATGCCCTATTTGTAGATTGTACATCAATGACGTGTACCGATCCTTTGACGTATACGCCCCCGGGGTCACCCTGTGGCTGTGTTTGGCCTATCGAAGTTAGATTGCGGCTTAGCATTGCTGTATACACATTTTTCCCGTTAGTCACAGAACTCGCCAAGGAAATTGCTTCGAGTATTTCGCTTAACCAAAGTCAGGTCCGTATTATGGGCGCGAATGCAGCTAGCCAGCAGCAAGATCAAACGATAGTCCTCATCAATTTGGTGCCCTTGAGAGAAAACTTTAATCCATCCACCGCGTTGGGGATATACACCAAGTTTTGGCGAAAATTAGTTCTCGTAAAGCCTTCACTCTTCGGTGTTTATGACGTGGTTTACGTACAATATCCAGGTTTCGCTTCGATCTTCAAATACTTTGGTTTGGTTTGGCAATGAATCTGGATGGTTCGTAGCATTGCAAAATGGTTATGAAACACTTTTGATGAAATTTTTTAAAAGCACCCGAATCTTTGATCTTGAAAATGTCCTTTCATTTAGTTCATAAATCTTTTCTTTTGAAGGAAATGAAAGTATATGAAGAAAATGATTTATATTTTCTTTCGATTTTTATGTTTCCTGTCCTCATTTGGGTATACAGAACTTGTTATTTTGTTTATTTTTTTTATAGGTCTTCCAGCATCTCCACCTTCAGTATCCTCGAACTTGAATGCCATGGATGATGTGCCATACCCTCGTAACCGTAACAACAAAGACCCCGTTAAACCAATAGCTGTTGATGTCTCGGGAAAAAAGAACGACAATCCTAACCGAAGCATGATTATCGTGATTGTTCTCTCTTCTATTACAGCTTTTGTTGTATGTATGGTTGCTATTTGGCTTCTAGTATTGAAGTGCGGCTGTCTTCGTCAACATGGAAAAAATCAACATGTTTCGGTATCGTCTCACCCAAAACCATCAGGTATCAGTCACCATATCAAACTATTTGATCGTTAGTAAGGCTTAAAAATGCGTTAATTTTAGAGAAGTTGAATATTTTTCCATAGGTGAATCATCCAAGATCATGTGAAAGAACTTTTCATATGTGAAAAAAATTGTACTAAAATGGGTTTGTTTAGTTGCAGTTTTTAAGCAAATAAAATAGCTTGTTTCTATCTGAGAAAAAAATTTCGTGCATCAAGGTTAAAACTTCTTGTTTATTTAGGCGATAAGAACAAACAAGCTCAGCTTGAAAGCTGAGTAACAAAAAACTGCTCGGATTTTAAGCCAAAAAGCTGAGAAATTGGAGTTTATAAGTTGCAACCAAACAAATCCACAGTTATATTTCGAGTAGTAACGAAATTTTTAAACAGCAGGGGATATAGGATCGGTGACGGGTGCAACAATGCCGAGCTCAACCTCGATGTCCTTTGGTTCAAGCTTGCAATACACGGGAACTGCAAAAGTTTTCAGTCTAGATGATATCGAGAGGGCAACGGACCATTTTAACCCATCGGGGATACTTGGGGAGGGTGGATTTGGACTTGTCTATAGTGGCATTCTTGACAATGGACAGAAGGTGGCCGTAAAGGTCCTCAAGAGAGACGATCGACAGGGCACCCGTGAGTTCTTGGCTGAAGTCGAAATGCTTAGTCGGTTGCACCATCGAAACTTGGTGAAGTTGATCGGAATTTGCACCGAGGAACACTCTCGATGCCTAGTTTATGAACTAGTTCCCAATGGAAGTGTTGAATCCCATTTACATGGTATAAATGCCATCTGTTTTCTCAAAGTTTTCGTTATAATTTTTAATATTGTTTTACTTTTTAGTGATTTAGCTATATGATGTTTTATAGGAATTGACAAGGAGGCCTCTCCTCTTGATTGGAGCGCCCGAATGAAGATTGCTCTTGGTTCAGCTCGGGGATTAGCTTACCTACACGAAGACTCGAGTCCTCGTGTTATACATAGAGACTTTAAATCTAGCAATATTTTGCTAGAACATGATTTTACGCCTAAAGTTTCGGACTTTGGATTGGCTAGAACTGCCATGGAAGAGGAAAGCAAACACATATCAACTCATGTTATGGGAACTTTCGGGTATGATTGTTATTATTCCCCGCTCTGATCTATACTTGGACTTAAGGGTTTATTTCGTTGTAGGGTATAAGCACCAGGTTTTCAGTTTTTTTTAATTAAAAGTTAGATAGCATTTGGTTACTTAGTTTTTAAGTAGAACTTATTTGGTGTTTTTGCTTAAATAAGCTATAAGTTTTAAATAATATGCATCATATGAAAAAAGTAGACTTGGAGCTCATTTGGTTGCATCGTTTAAGCAAATAAGCCAGCTTATTTATGTATAATAAAAAAAACTGAATGCATCCAGCTTCAAATTTCCAGCCCATTTAGACTGAAAATAGCAAATAAATACTGCTTAAAAATTGAGTAGTGAAACGTTGTTAATCTTTCAAGCTAAAAAACTAATAAGCTAGAGCTTATAAACTACAAACAAACAAACCTTGTTTGCTTAAAAGTTGTAACTAAACAAACCGTTTGTAGTTAATCTTAGTACTTTGGTTCTGGCTCAAGTCTGAGGGAGTTTTTTTTTTTTTTGCTTTTTTTGGTATTTTATTTACAGTTACTTAGCTCCAGAATATGCAATGACGGGGCATCTCCTCGTGAAAAGTGACGTGTACAGCTACGGCGTAGTCCTCCTCGAGCTCCTAACAGGCCGAAAGCCTGTGGACTTGTCACAACCACCCGGCCAAGAGAACCTAGTCGCTTGGGCCCGCCCTCTCCTCACAACAAAAGAAGGCCTCGAGGCCATCATCGACCCGTCCCTGGGCCCAAACATCCCATTCGATAGCGTGTCCAAAGTAGCTGCCATCTCATCGATGTGCGTGCAACCAGAAGTCTCGCACCGGCCATTTATGGGTGAAGTTGTTCAAGCTCTGAAGCTGGTTTGTAACGAGTTTGATGAGACGAAAGAGGCTAATATCATATCGAGAACTAGTAGCCAAGACCATGTTTTGCTTGATATGGGTAGTAGCAAGACTGTTGATGATTCGGCTGAGCTTATGGGTGATCCAGCTACTCGTTATATAGTACCCGAGTACGCAGATAGCACTGAATCGAAGGTGGCATTGTCGACTCCGGATTTGGTGAGCGAGACGTTTGGGTTTGAGGGGGAGTTTGGTGCTTTCAGAAGGGAGTATAATTCCGCGCCTTTGAAAATGGGTACGAAGACGCCATTTTGGAAAAGATTAAAGGGGTTGTCTAAAAGCAGTATATGACCTTTGAACACGGGATTTCGATTGGGAATCTCAGAAAGTGTATAGTTATTCTCAAGAATTTGGAACCATTCTTCGGGAAAAAAAAGTTGATTTATGTTTTATGAATGTAACTATTTTGGGGTGATCACTGATTCACCATCTTATTGTAGTGTACTCTTCCACATTTCTATCGTATTTTTCTATTGAGAATATACGTACTGTGTCCAATTATATGTAATTGTTCTTTTCAAACTCTTTCCTCCGAAATATGTATCGAGTTGAATTGAGTATCCATTTGTTTGAGTGGACAAGGATCAAGTGCGAGCTCGACTTGACTTAAATTTTCATGGCTCAAAATATCATTACCACGCATTATAGTTATGAATTCATTAAAAAAAAATATTCACAAAAAAAACATAGTATAATTTAAAAAATAAATAAATAAAAAATGAATGGATATCAAAAGAGCAGCGAAGTGGGCCCCTGCCTTGACAGCCTGTTGGTATAAAAAATTAAGAAGCTACTAAAGCATCCCACACACACATTCATCAAAACTTAAATATCAAAACCATAGTTTACCATATATCAATTGATTATTTAAAATACATTCATGTGAGATTGTACGATAACTAAAGTCCGACACCATCACCGTAAAATACAAAACCTACGTAAATTTCCAGGATTAATAGTCAGTCAAATACAAAGGCATGAAGAACTTGCATTACAAAATTTCAATGCAACCCACAAAAATCCGTTGTAGGCTTGCGATAAATAACTTTTGTAACTCATATCACATACCACAAACCAAATAAACGCCTTACAATAGAAAACAGGAACCTATAATGGGGGCATTTGACAACCCCGCTCCTATTATATGGCACTTCCACAAAAACCAATGCCTTCAAATTCTTGTTCATCACCAGCTTTGGTATCGCAATAAAATTGATATATCGTGTTTCCCACATCGAAGGGGAAAGAAATGATACAAAGCACACTGTGCCCTTTTAATTTATTTTATCATGAAAGGAGAGGACTTGTATACTCGGTCCCATTTTCACCCGATGTTACCACGGATGAAGCAGTGGATGATAACCCGCTATTATTTTCTGCAAAGCTTCTTGATGTTAATGGATGTTGGTTCCTCTGAGGTTCATTTGTATTTGTCGTAGGCTTTTGCCCTTGCTCTGCTAATTTTCGAAGAAGGTTCGTAACAGTGGGAAGGAACTTGGTAGACAACGATAGTATACCAGGAAGCTGGAAGCATGCACAAATTATAATAAGTACACTTTTAGCCTGAGAATAATGTGAGTGTAGTAAATCGTCATCTTCGACGATAAATGAAACATTTATATCATACGCAGAGAGAAGTTTTACACTTACAGCGCCATTCCGAAATTCACCGGAAATATCAAGCTGCACCCACAATGCTTTAATAACCAAGTAAGCAACAAAAATTAGACCTAGATACAAAGGATTCCTGTCCATGAAAATTTGTCAATTGTTAAAAGAAGTACAAATGTAAGAAAAAGAAACTGGAGGAGCCGGAACAAATAGCAAAAAAGAAAAAGAAATATGAGTGGGTACCTCAAAAGTGTCATAAACTCATTAAACCCAAGCACAACCAATGCAACAATTGCCCATGGAGGTGGCATCCAATTGTTATTGCGCCTGCTAGCTTCCTGAAAGATTAAGGGAATTCCATTCACAATCATGTAATGAATTTACCAAGGATATAACAATTGAATTATAGTTCACTACCATAAGAGAAATCAAGTCACATGGAAACATGCTTCTCAAAAAACTCACAATAACAAATATAATTACAAGAACATTGAATGTAGTATACAAGCTCTTGTGTTATTAGCCCAATAAGTCCATGCATATCTCAACAAAAGAAGAGTTCATCAGGGGCATAGCATCAGAAGGTGTTGTACAGTGCAGCACCACTTCTCGGTGAAAGTACCAGTGTGGGTGTAGCTTACAGATACTGTATAACAACTCATGACAGGAGGGACGAAGGGAGGGAGGGAGGAGGCACACTATAGGAGGTTGATGTTTAGTTTTATGCTTGCGTATTTGGAGAATCCGAACAAGAATTAAATAAAATATGAAAAAGGTAATTAAAAGACTTTGTGAATGTATTTTATGTCGTGCCTGGGCAGCAATGGCTTGAGTGACCGTGTACTCCGTCTCTGCCTTAAATTGCCTCCACAAAGATTTGCACTGGACTGGAGTGATCAATGTTTTTGATGATGGAACCTGCTTAACAAGAGAATAAAATAAATAGATAATTAATGAAAACTTGTAGAATCACATTCAAAAGGGACTCACATCCCAGTTAAGTCGCTGAATATTTTAGGACATTCCATCATACAGTAACAATACAGAGGTGAAATAGTTGCAGTTGGACTTAAGGTACCTAGTTTGCCTCGTAACCATTTTGGGCATCATTACGGACAGAACCCTTCTTTACACATTTATCAGAAAAGCAAAAAGAAAAGGTTCAAAGGATCATAGGCAAAGAACAATTCAGCAATGTAAATGGTCACCTCTTCCCAAGAGCTCGAGGCCAGGGGGTCAGCGGATGTGATGCTCCTATTGGTAACAGTTCCACTTTTGTTATCCAACAAAGCAACAACTAGTGTCTTCTCAATATTGTCAGCTTCTTCATCCAAACGAATCGCAGCCAAAACAGAAAGCAACTTCAAAGACTGAAATTGAGAAGATATGAGATCAGTAAAACTGAAAAAGTAGGTTATCAGAAATTTCACCGATATAAAAGAGGCTATAATGGAATGAGTATCATACAGCTGAACGAGCTAATTTAGTGATAGCTCGTATGTCTTCTTTGCCCGTCCAAACTCGTGGCATTGAATCAGAATCTTGGCTAAATAACGTTGAGAACCTGTGGGTGGATTCAGGACCAGTTTTAGCGATTTCAAAGTATTTCAAAAGAATGAGTGCTGATACAGGGATAAAATACCTGTCTTTCATGCGGAGAAGAACTCTTCCAGCTTCTTCTTTTGTCTTTGATTCAACAGTCCCTCTTGCATAATCCTCCAAACTTGAGATCATCTTATTCTTGGACTTTTCATCCATGTCAAAGGTGGAAAGTGCTGCAGAGAACCCAGAGACAGCTGATTCAGTCTCATGATGAAGAAGTTTCTTTATTGCGGGCCAGGTGTCGTCACCAGCTCCATCTAAAAGGGATTCCACAGGAGCCGATAATGCTTCGTTTAACTTTTTCTGCAAGTGAAGAATTGTTTAGTTTCAGGTAGTAGCTTATTACATTTGCTCAACTAATTCACGTAATTAACAAAATGACAATTTATGGTTGCAAAATCTCGAAATTTATTCACGACACATCTTATTCAATGGATAATGGTACGACTATGAGTTAAATACCTCGTAAAAAGCAGTAAGTTCAGCAAGTTTGGCAGCACGAACTGCAGCAACATGAGCATCTATATCCCGACGAAGTTTATCTCGTACTTTAGATGAGTCCCAGTTTGCTTGTTGGATAACGACATCTATAAAGTTGTTTGGTTAGCGTCAGAAACATTCTTTGTCGGGAAAATAAGACATTCCCCCAAACTTAAACTCAACAATGACATCCAAACACAGAAACGGAAGACTTTGTACAGATATTAACCAGTGTTATCCTCTCAGGGTCTAAACTCAAACAAGTCCCTCTGGTCATTGCAAATTCAGAAGTATGAATGTAATTAAAAATATAAGACCACAACACAGACAGTTAATAGAACTACCATACGCCTTTAAAATAGTATTACATATCCTTATGTTTGCAGATGTACCACGATACAGAAAAGCATAGATACCTGTACATGCTTTATTAAATTGAGTCAGGAAAGACTCGGTGCATTGGCAAGCAGCTACAGAAAAGCCCTCCCCTTCATTTAGAGCTTTCTCAAAAGTTGCTTTGAATTTATCGAGAGTTCCAGACCGTAAGTGCCCTAACATGGATTGGTAGGCCGGTTGCACAAGCTAACAGATCAAGCGAGACAGTATTACAAAATAAAAAAAACATGAACAAAAGATTTAAATATTAAAGACGCAATTTAATATCAATGGTAATTTAAGGAAAATTATAAATGTACAGAAACTGTATAAAGTTAGCCCAAGAAAAGTTTATACCAAATGAAACCACATATCATAATGACAAAGAAGTGCCTATGTTAAATCAATTCGTACGGAAACTCTACAAACACGCTAGTGTTTGTAGATACATTCTAGATGATGGCCAGGGAGAATTACTTGAAGCAATTTCTCTTCCAACTGCTTCCGCTTCGCAGATCTGACACCTTGATCAAAGTATGTAGCTTCCACATCATATCTGTAAGGACAGAAAGGGCAAATTTCAATAGCTTAATAGAATCTCAAAATACTTAGTATTGCAAATATAAAGACATCATCAAGCCTCGTTCAGCACTTCCCTGAGAACAGTTAATTTTCAAATGAGGCTCCAAAGGTTATGCACTTACTCTGACAAACAAGCGTCAAGAATTGAACTGAGCTTCTTCCCAAAGCCTAATACGGGTTGAGTTTGCACAGCCACCTCTAATTGACACCAGTCCTGTGATGAGTGTCATGTGTTACAAGATTCCAACAGAATGCCAATTATTTATCTTTCGAAAAACAAAACACCAATCATTTGGAAAATAGTAGAATGAATAAATTAAAATCGGCTACCTCATTTTCAACAAAAGATAAAAGCTTTTCATTGGCAATTTCTTCACATCGTACAGTAGCTACCATGACCTACAATTTAACACCATGAAAAGGGAGAGGAGAGAGATAGAGAGAGAGGAGAGGAAAAGAAGGGGGGAATGGGGGGAGGCTTGCGATAATATGTAAGGAGGTCATGCCTTATGTGCTGGAAGGTCAAGGTCCTTGTTTTCCTTGATGACTCTCCAAATTTGTTGTGCACTAAAAGAAAATCCTGAAGCTGGGACCACACCACGCCTATCTCCTGCAAGCCCACCAGGTGCAATCGAGTGGAAAAACCGTTGCCTTAAACTAGCCACCTTCATTGTTCAAACGAATTTAAATAGAGATTTGTACTTCACATTCAAAATTCAATAAGTACATGTCCTGGAAAGCATTGCAAATGGACAGAAAAGTAAAATGAAAATTTATTTACAAAATCATTGAACTACTATAGCACCAGGATTACAGATGGATATGCATTTTTTGAAAAATCTCTGCCTTACGCTAGCTACATTCATAATTCAATAGGCAAATAATTTCAGAGATTTGTACTTCACATTCAAAGCCAACGAACAAATATCGTAAATTGCATTATGAATAATAAACTGACAAGTATAGCAATAATTAATTTACAAAATCGTTGAAATGCTATAACATCTACTTATGAGCTACTAACAAACGAACTTGCGCATTTTTCCGCCAAATATTTGTGAGTATACCTGCTCCTTGAATTGTTCTTCTTTCTCTTCATAGCTAGATAGAGCCACGACTTCAACCTGGAATGAAATCAATGTTACGGTTCTTCCATACATGCATAAGCTGTTATTGCCAAGAATAGGACACAAACAATCCTCATGCTCATCACTGGGATAATAGAATCTTACATTAAAAAATTCACTGAGGGGAGTTTCCTTGTGTGCTTGTGGCTTCGGAACAGAGTCCCATATCTGCCAACCGGGTGATATTTAGAAGAATCATCTCATGTTATTATAATGAATCCAAGGAACTCATGATTACCTTCTGAATATCTTCTCTGAGAATAGGTTCCAAGTTTTCCAAAGGTGTCTGCACGCATTCATAAAGTCAAATGCACTTTTTAAGATCAGTTCAATTAGGATAATAAAATAAATCGAGAGAGATGACAACTACGCATGAAGAAATATTTTCCATTAAAAGCTGAACATGAAACAAAAAGGAAGGAAAACATACCCTAGTTTTATCACGGATTACGAACATTAACGTAGTTTTACGAGGACTGAATAACCGCATCATGACCTGTGCAATGACCGCATAATGCCATCATGTTCAACTTTGACAGCTCAAGCAATTCTACATGAGTGCTCGCATAACAAGGTAAATGGAAATGTACCTGGAATACAGTTTTCAGAAGAGGTTTATTTGCAGCCTGCTCACGACCAATATCATGGCACCACCTGAATAGCATAGTTTTCATAGACTCCCCATATGAGTTGAGTTCAAAATAAAGCATTGAATAAATTTTCAAATGATTGACTTATCAAGACTTGCTTGACCTAGGTAACAAGCTTACATATTGATTAAGACTATATCTGAAACAGCAAGGGCAAAAAGGGCACTTTGCTTTTCAAATGCAGTATCGTCCTGGAAATGGTTGAAAGAAAAGCACGTGGATCAAGAAGAGACACAAACTGAAACTAGCTATAAGAAGAGACAACCAAAAAAAGGGAAAATAACCTCTCCTCTTTCTCTTCCATCGGAACCCTCCAAATCCATTACCAGCGTGCAGGGTTCAATACCACCGCATTTTGCCAACCAAATACCTTTAGTTGTTTGAGACCTGACAATGAGAGAACAAAAACACATCAATGATTAAAGGTCAAAACAACACTTGCAACTTTATTTTATAGAGAAAATACAAAAGTGCACACCTCCCCTTGAAAGCATCCAT
Organism: Embelia ribes; assembly: GCA_001753735.1. NCBI lineage: Eukaryota > Viridiplantae > Streptophyta > Magnoliopsida > Ericales > Primulaceae > Embelia > Embelia ribes. Next base: position 13,028 of record MKEJ01075247.1, read on the forward strand.
CTCCCTGAAGTTGGTACCAAATAGGTGATTCAGTAGGGTGCTCTTCCCTGTCACACGGTTAATTAAAGAGATCAGCATATATATTATCCCCGTGCTGTTCACATAAACCATACACGCAAGGAGGAATTTCAGATCCACAAGGAGGAAAATGATCCCCTTCTCATAAGATCAGCACATTTAGAATTTATCAATAATGTTGCAGGTGACCTAAAACTGAGTCAATAGTATACAGTAAACACGGAATAACTTGAAAAGCAAATCATTATTATAAATTAATAGAGCCCCAACAGAAGTAACAAATCGAGTGTAGAACCTTTTCAATTTTATGCAGCTCTTAAAACATACTCCACATTATAATCCCCAACCAAGGGTGCAATGGTATATCTACAATATCCGTCATTTTGTTCATTATCAAAAACCTAACTGATACAAATTATACATACCGCTACTTTGAGGACCCATGATGGAGACAACGGCATAGGAAAGGCCACATTCAGCCAATTTCACTTCCTTCATAAAAGCCTCAATCCCGGAGACATTAAAAGCACCATCCCCATCTATTAGATGAGTGGAACAACACGCATTTTCCATCTCTGAAAAAGTTATATATTTGCATCAGTAATGACACATAAGATATCTCCTGAATATTCAATTTTCTCGTGTTAGCAACAATCCATATCCAAACAACTAAAAAAATTAACTTGGCAATACAAGTCACTTTAAAGACATTTCATCCAAATCCTCTTTTATAATGTTAACTTATAACGGTTAACTCTCCTTGTAAAAGTTGACTAGTGAACATCAATAGCAATGAAAACTTTTTTACACATTACCGAGGCACCGCTGAGAGACTAATAACAAGACAACTATTTCTCAACTCGCAAAATGAAAATTAAATTTCATCAGCTCACATGTAATTAAGACCAAAGATTTTCCTTTTTTATTGGATATAGTACACCAACTACGATTCAATCAAATTCAAGACCTATATCACATCAGTACATATCAAAGGCATCGGCAGTAAATTTTTCCAATCCCTAAATATTAATCCCTACATCTCAATGAAGCAAAACCTTTATTTTCCAGGGATTGAATAACATTAGATACACGGGGCGGGAGAGTTTCTTAAAATTTACTCTCTAAAATTTAGGGTCGTTTGAAACCCTAAAAAGTATACATGATGAGTAGCTTAATCGATAAGCAACTTTAATTAGGTTCGATTAGTAATCAAAATGCAGATCAAGAGTAAATCAATCCAAATTGGAAGATAGAAAACAATACCCATTGGTGTGAGATTTAAAAGATAGCTTCAGCAAAGGAGAATCTGAAGAAGCTATCAATCGAGGATCGAACCGAGAAGCAGATCGGCCGGCGAGCTTGGCTCGTCTATATATATATATATATATAAAGATGAAGCAGAATATGTCACGTATCTTTTCGTTCAGTTTCCCATTTGTTTCAAATCTCCCACTTTCGTTATTTTTATACTTATTATAATTTACTCAAATTATTTTATTTTATTTCAATTTATCTCCTATAATTAATAAATTTAATTTTAATTTATTAAAATAATTACCTAAAATTTTCTAATTTTTTAAGCGTGTAAGTAGTTTAGTTAAGGGATAAATCATCTATTTAACACGTCTTTTTAATTTTTATAAATTATTAAAATAAATTACTAGATATTATCGTAAAAGATTATATGACTTATAAATGATGTTTTTTAACCAAAATATTTTCACTAACTTATAACTGCTATTTTAATCGCTTATTATATTTTTATAATAAAACATAATAATTATAAGAACAAATTGAAATATGCCAAAAAAAATAATAACAAATTGAAACAAGTCTTAATGTATAGGAAGTAAATTACAATAACTAAGAGAATAGGGAATAAATTGAACAAATATTATAAACGATAAGGTACAATTTAAAACAAATTAAATGATTTGAGGCAAATCGAAACGAATTATATAAATAAAATAATATATATATATATATATATAAAGTGGGGTTTGAGTCAGTTTGACTGTCCAGCGATTGTGTAATCCAGGACGAGAGAATTTTTATTTTCTTTTGCTGAATATATATTTCAAGTCATATTTTTTCAACTTTTTGTTAATATATATATATATATATATTATTATTATTATTATTAGCCGCTCAGCGGTGAGTTTTTATGCATTACAAGAACTAACATTCTTTATTTTTTTTTCTCTTTTAAAAATGAAATATGATAACTTGAAATACTCTACCTTCTTTTTATAAAAATAGTTGATTTTTTTTCATAGTTTTGGGATATCTAACTTTTGAATCAGGATATGTCGATAGGTCTATAGAAAGTTACGATTGTATTTACAGATCACATTTGAGAAAAGTTATCCACAAATGTATACTTTAACCTAGTTAATTTTCAAATGAAGCAATCGATCATTGCCAACTCGGGCAACACTTATTGATGAATTAAAGTTGAATTTCATTTTAAATAAAATATTTATAAATCATTTAGACTATATCCTAATATCCCATATGCATTACTATTGAATATTTGTATTATCCAGATCGTACCAAAATGATACGAATTGCCAAGTAGGAGATTAGCAATCACAACAAATTCTCTTTATGTTATTTCACTCTTATTTTATCATGTTGTGTTTGGTGTTCACATCATTTTGGTGCGAACTGATTAGTATTAAAATTCATAATATATTCTAAAACATCAAAATCAAGTCTATCCACAAATAATTAATATCTTTTCCTTATTTAGATATCTAAAAATAATAAAATACTTTCTATTTTGGTATATTATTGTCCTTTTAGTAATTATTTGATAGAATAGGATAAAAAAATTATATGGGCAGTTTGTTTTTCTTTTCTATTTCAAATTTGATTACCTTTTTTTTTATTTCACTTAAAATAATATGCCAATCAAATAATAAAGCACATATTTTAAATAAAAACCCAAATGCAAACTTTTTAAAGTTAAAGTTTTTCTTTTCACTTTTCAAAGCAATTTTATATAGTAAATAAATGGGTACTCAGTGGACTTTTTCTTAATCAAACTTTAATTATTTTCATTATTATCGTTGAACGGCGGCCAATTTTCTTTTCTTGCACCGACTATAATGCGTGGGGCCCGTTGGCTGCCGATGGAACGGCGTCGTTTGAAGCGCGTGGGCACACGGCCCAATGAGCACCCAGGTAAGTGGTTTGCATGATTCGGCATGATGCAATCAATCATCAATACTAAAATGTATATTATTGCAATAACATATTTTTTTAAAAGAAATTTAAAATATAATAATTAATATTTTAATATAACAAAAACATTAAATTTACCCTATTCATATTCAAAAGTATAAATTTGAAAGTTTTTTCATATTTAAATATTAAATTATTATAATTTAAAACCTTTTAAAAAAATATATTGTATAATAATTTATGTACGAAAAAAATAAAAAATTCTCTGCTTTCAAAAACTGTTATTTTTATTATTATTATCTAAATAAAGCAACCCATGGGGCTTGATTAGTATGTTCCCAAGTAATATTTTTGTATTTTTCACTTAAAATATAAATGTGCATTCAATTTAACAAAAAAAAAAATAATTATTATTTATATTTTAGTGACATAAAAGTATAATTCTATATAAGTAAAAACAATTTGTACTTTTCTCAAAATAGTATATTTATTTCATAATTTACACTACTATCGACTACTTTTTACTTCTCTCAATATAAAAAATAATTTTTTTTCAATTTTTGCCCAGCACACATGTTATGCTTATAAGTTTTATTACTTTAAAATATATTTACCCACTTCTAACGAAAAAATATATTTTTATACTTATAAGTTATAACTAATCAAGCACATCGTTTTGCATAGAGATATTTCAATTAAAAAAAAAAATCATGCGTATATAAATAATCAAATAAACTACAAAGAATTTTTGCCTTTTTTCATGTGCAACTACTCTGCTGTGAAAACCGCATTTATGCATAAAAAAAAAATGTCGCATTAATTTTGAATTAGTTTGGCCAAAAAAGAAAAAAAAAAAAAAAAAGACAGGTGACAATAACAACGCAATGTTCAAAGGAATCGTTGGCTGACGCATGGCTTTGGGAAATATGGCCCAATGACTTTGGAAAAAGCCATTATACAGACCGTATTCGTATATATCACACTAAAAAATAAATATAATAATTTATAAAAAAAATAAAATAATAGATAAAGATTTACGTAATTTTACGTCAAGTTAAAACAGTTTAACGTGGGCCTAGTTTACTGGACTAATACCGATATATACTTTTATTTATATAAAGAAAATATATTATAAAATTGATCATGTCAAAAACATGCTACAGATAACCTAGCAAGTATACTAGGGATGAAGTAATAAATCCGGAAAATCCGAGTGTCGAACTCAA
>MKEJ01075256.1:0-10996 GCA_001753735.1 Embelia ribes
TGGAAACACACTCGCAACTCCGGGTCTCGGGGGCTTGGGATTCGGGGGTGTGACAGGTACCATCAGTGGAGAATCCAAGAGGAGGATATTGAGAAGACTGCTTTCGGGACTCAGTATGGGCATTTCTAGTTCTTGGTTATGCCTTTGGATTTACGGATGCTTTGGTAATGTTCATGAATCTGTTGAACATGGTATTTTGGGAGTATCTAGATCGGTTCATTATTGTTTTTATAAATGACATTTTAGTGTACTCGAAGACCGAGAAAGCGCACCAGGAACACTTGTGAATGGTATTGTCAATGTAATGAGAGCATCAACAGTATGTGAAATTGTCAAAGTATGAGTTCTAGTTTTAGGAAGTAAAGTTCTTAGAGCATGTTATGACAACCAAAGAGATAGTAGTGGATTCATTAAAGGTTAAGGCGGTGTCAAATTGGGAATGACTCAAAAATGTCTTCGAGGTTTGTAGCTTCTTAGTGCTAGCATGTTATTATAGGAAGTTCATGAATGACTTCTCCACAATAGCTTCTCCGATGACCCGTCAAGTTAAAATGGGATGCTACGTATGAAGAGTCTTTTGCGAAGTTGAAAGAGTTGTTGACTACAACTCTAGTATTGATCATTTCAGAAAGGGGAATGGGGTATATGGTATATTTTAACGCATCGAAGTAAGGTATGGTATACATGCTGATGCAGACAAAGAGGGTAGTCACGTATACCTCTAGACAGTTAAAGGTACACGAGTAGAATTCCTGACGTATGATTTGGAATTGGGGATAGTTGTATTCGCATTGAAGATTTGGAGGTACTATCTGTATGGAGAGAAGTTCATCTGTTCTGCTCAAAAGAGCTTCAAGTACATTTTCACGAAACAGAATTTAAACATAAGACAGAGATGGAGGGAACACTTGGAGCAGTACAACTTTGATCTCTATTATCATCCGAGAAAGGCAAATGTGGTAGCTAATGCATTGAGTCGCAAGCCTCGGTGTACTATGACATGCCTTATATATGATGAATGGGATGCTATGAAGAAATTTGGTGAGTTTGGATTGGAGTTCGTTAATGGTGAATTCGGTGATGGTGGGGAACGGGTCACATTGAATGCTATATTTGTATAACCCAAGTTGATAGACAGAGTGATTGAATCTCAGTGAGAAAATGCGCGGTCACATAAGTTAATGGCTAGAGCTCATAGTGGGGAATTTCAAGTTTGGACAGTTGGGGACTGCGAATAGTTGAGATATTGGAGTTGCTTATATGTACCGAAGTCAATAAAGGAAAATGTATTAAGAGAGTTGCACCAGACGAGATTAGCAGTATATCCAGGAAGAATAAGATGTATCATGACTTGAGTCACACATATTGGTGGTTGAATCTGAAAAGGGATATCACTCAATTTGTAGCATAGGATTTGGCACATCAATAGGTCAAGGGGGACATGAAGAAGATGGGTGGTAAGATGCAACCACTTGAGATACTGCAGTAGAAATGGAAGCATATCACTTAGATTTCGTAAGTGGGTTATTGAGATCGTGAGGACGGAAGAACACCATTTGGGTAATTGTGGATAGGTTAACGAAGTCAGCATACTTCTTGCTTATCAAGAAAGAAGGTGGAGTGGAAGTGGTATCACATTTTTATGTGAAGGAAATCCTTCAATTGCATAGTACACCTTATACCACTGTATCTGACTGAGATCCGATGTGCGTACCGTAGTTCTGGGAAGGTATGAAGAATACCATGGCATGAGGTTCGCAAAGAGTACTGCCTACCACCTACAGACTGATGGGCAAACCGAAAGAACTATTCTAACATTAGAGGGCATACTACAAGTATGTGTGATTGATATCGTGGGAAGCTAGAAGGATCAGTTGCACTTACGAGTTTGCATACAATAGTTACCATTCGAGTATTAGGATGGTACCATTTAAGGCATTGTAAGGTCGGCCATGTAGATGCCCAATATGTTGGATGGAATTTGGATAGTCATTGCTATTAGGGTCAGATATTGTTCAACAGACTCCAGAAGTGGTGAATGTGATCAGACAAAGACTAGTGATGGCGCAAAGTTGTTAGAAGAGTTATTCTGATAAGAGAAGATACACATTATGTTTTGAAGAGGGAGACCATATGTTCCTCAAGGTCTTTCCTTGGAAAGGAGTAATGCAATTTGGAAAGAAAGACAAATTATTGATGAGGTTTGTGGGACCTTTTTAGATAATTGAGAAGATTGGGAAATTGGCGTACCATTTGGCTTTGTTGCCATAGCTAGAAAATGTACACCCAGTCTTTTCATGTATCGATGCTGCGAAAGTATGAGCCAAAAGCCAAATACATCCCACATAATTGACTACTTTGATTTGATAGTAGAAGAAGATGTGCCTTACATGGTACAACTCGTATGTATCATGGATTGATGGGAATAGGTTCTTCAAGGAAAGATGATTTCTCTAGTTCATATACTTTGAAAGCATCACGGGGTTGAGAAACAAACTTAGGTGCATGAAGAAGAGATGCAAACTAAATTTCAGGAAAACTATTTTTAGGCATAGTTTGAACTTCGTAGATGAAGTTTATTTCTCTGGGCTGAAAATTGTAAGGCCCTGGAAACATAAGGGACTAAAGCTATAATTTTATTGAAAGGGAACTGAAAGTTAATTCCATGTTCCCCTTCTCGTTCTCATTCTTCACGTTATTTTGTCAAATACAGAGAGAAAAAGGGAGAGAGGAGAAGAAGATAGGGAAATACAAAACCCTTCAATTAGAGAAAAATGAGTGATCCGCTTGACGATCCAAAGACGGATTCGGAATCCTCTCTTTACCTTTGTCATTTTAAGGTAAGAATTACTCAAAGACTCTTTGTTTTTTTCGTATCTATTGAGCCCTAATCTATCAAAGTTGAATTTGATGATTGGGAGGGACTCAATAGATCAATTAATAACAAATCCATGATTCAATTTCTAAGGTTTCATAGTCGTGTCGTCGTATGGTAGCATTTAAGGCCTCTATTAGTTTTTCAGAGAAATCGTTCGTCGTCGTATAAGGTACATTGCAGAACCATATTTCAATAATAATGAAATTCATGCTTGAGTGATTAGACATAATGTTTGGTAAGTTTCATATGTTTTAAAGTAGACTAATTTGTATTTAGGATGAGGTTTGGTTGGGTTTTTGTGGATAGAACTCATATTTGGGGGGGGGATTTCATCCGAACGAGTTGGCTTTGGTTCGGATGAGACATCCTTTAGTCCGAACGAGATTGAATTTGTTCGGACAAGTTTTTGTGTTTTAGACTTGTTGTTTACTTTATGCAAAATTGGATGGTGATGCTTATAATAATGAAATTAACATGTCGAATACTAAAAATTTGAAGATGATATATATTTTGAAAGTCGTTAGTCACAGGAGTACGTTTATTTTGTGGACTGTTATTAGGTATTAGACTATCCCGGAATTTTGTTGGTTCTGGCAATTTAGTACCAATCTTGAGTGGATTCCATGTGAACTTAGTATGGAGAGGGCTATCCACAAGTTTTTATGTGTAAAGCCTTGAGATACAATGCTCGAGTGGTCGGTCATTTTGTTTTGTTACATTACATTCAATTTGATGTAAATCTAGTCGTGTCGGAAGTATCATTTTGTTATATATATTCTAGATGCAGCTTGATAATATTTGGTGGACCGAGGACGTAGATAAATAAATTCATGTTTATTTGTTTCTGCATAATGTTGATTTAATTATCATTTCATCAGTATTGGAATTCATGTCTGATTCGTGCCTGCTTGGTTGTGTGTTATACTATTTTTATGTAAAATGCCAAGTAGAACCAGGTAACGGTGGAATAGTGCATGGGATTAGTTGAGTAGAAGCTCACTCGTATAGTTTGACGTTTAGTTGCGATAAATGTTATTTTCATGGATATTGTTGGCATTAGGCCTAATTGTTAATTGAGATTGATATAAGGCCAATATATGATAATAAAGCCGTAGTTTGATTTGTTTATGTTGATATGAGAAAACTGATGTAAACTCTTTTATAATTTATGGTGTATTTTAGCTTTTTTATATATATATCAACGAGGTTGAAAATATGTGGGCATTACAAAAATGATTTAAGATTGGCTAGGAATTAAATAGCCCGTGAGCTGTTGGTGAGCTTTTTAAGCTCGGCTCGATAAAAGCTTGGCTTGAATTTGGCTCGAATGCTAATGAGTCGAGCTTAGCTGTGCTGAGCCAAGCCGAGCTAGAGCCAATAGTTTTTCTTGATGAGCCGGGCTCGAGTACTCCAAAGCTCGACTCGGCTACTCGAGCCCGGCTCGGCTCGGTTCGGTTCGTGGCCACCCCTAGGGGCGGTAAATTGAACCGCTACCTAGTAGGTAGCCGGTATTTCCACACATGTTACAAACGAGGTGTTAAATAACGGTAGCGACTGCTGTAACAGTAATGGTGACAGTATAACGGTTTCAGGGTGTAACGATTGTAGCGTAACAGTAGTGGAAATCAAAGCCGCAAACTTTTTTCATCTTTGTAAAATTATTTTGTTCTTTTTTTTTTTGTAACGGTTTATAACGGCTTTATTATAACAGCCGTAATGGATTGATATAGACTAAAACAATGCCATAATGGCCGATACGATACCGTAATGGCCGATACGTAACGGTTTCGACTGATATGGACGAGAATTTCATACTCACCGATATATTTGTCCGTAATGGTTTCTGTGACTCCCAAAACCGTTAAGTAAAACCATTACATAACGATAACGGCCGATATTTAAAACAATGGTTACAAAGTAAAGGATAAAATTTTCAAATACATCATCAACCCAACAAATAATTAAACAAACACCTCAAAATAAATGATAGTAGTAATTAATAAGAGAGATACGTCATAGATGAGGTGAACTTGCTTCATATCAAAGTAACAAATCACAAACGCTTATAATCTTATACATCAATAAACTCCTCCAAAAACAAAGAATATTATTTTCCAAAAAAATAATAGCTGCAATAATATTTCATTAAAACGGGAATAAAGAGATGAAGATCAGCTGATGAACTCATCAATTAGACAACAGCAACATAGAACTGCTAAGACTGCAAAAAATAAAAACAAACATTAGCTACAATTTAAAAACAGAATTTGTTTCAAAAATAAAAAACTGAAAACACCAAAGTAATTCCAAAACGCTTTAAAGGGTAGAAAATAATTACCATCCCTCTAGAAAACCAGGCTCTCTTATAGGAGGTGGAGCTGCATAGTGATACTGTGGAGGTGCCATCACAGGGGCCCCTTGGTAGTATCCTAGAGAAGAAATCAGAAATTTATCAAACAAAAATTATAAAGAAAATAAATTTAAAAAAAACACTATCCTTAAATATGGTTGCAGACAGAGACGGCTATTGGATAATGATAGAAAAAGAAAATTAATGATAGAAAAAGATAATAAAAATATAGGAAAAAGGGAAAAGAAAGATGTCATAAATAGTCTGCGTATTTGTAGTGGCTTCGTCTTGGAATGCCCAAAGGTTGGATCTGGCCTTATTTGATTTCCTTGCAGAAACCTCCCTCACATTCAGAGCAATAATAATATTTAACTATGCTTAAAAATTAGTAAATTATGATAAGTAAATATCAATAATTATAAGGATGGTTACATAACTTAAACAAAGAACTTTTAATAATTTAATAAATAGTATTAATATTATAAGAAAAAGGAGTTAAACATAACTTTTCTTATTTTGTGGGTTTTCTATTAAGAAAATTTTTCAAAAGTGAGTTCTCACTATGGATTCTGAAAGCAATATTTACATACGCAAACGGATTTCCAAGAGAAACGAATTTTTCATGTAGGAAGAGTTTCAATATTGTAACCAAGGTTTTAAATAATGGTAGCGGTGTAACGGTTTTGGAATGCAACGGCCGTAACATAATGGTAGCAAAAATCGAAGTCGCAAACCTTTTTTATCTTTGCAAGATTTTTTTGTTATTTTTTTTCCGGAAAGTTATGTCAATCAACAAATATTGGAAATATCCTAATTGATTATATTTATGATTATTATCTTCTTAATTAATTCCTGAAAGAATAATGATGTTTATTGTCTCACACCGGAATTTAGAACACTTTCCAAATGTGTTACTCACAACTCAACACATACAATGAAAAGAAAACAACACTAATAGTGAAAAGAAAACAAATCTCCAATAGATATAATTCTAAACATCTTGGAAACAAAACATATTCTCAAGGCTTAAAATATTTTATCATTTTATCTGAAACATGAATATAAAATAATTGTTACTAGTTTAAAACAACTGGAAACTACTTTTTAGCTTGATAGCCTACAACTTGAAAGTAAATAACATTATATTGGGAAAAAAAGAATAAACAAACGCTACTCCGCTACTCAAGTGAGTTTCGACACAACTTCTATCCCTAAATACATGTTCCACCAATAGATATACCTACTTGGAATAAAACACAAGAGCAAATAATCTAAACAGGCAGCAAGATTTACTGAATTTGCGAATTTAGAATATCAAAAAATTATATTACACAAATAAATATGTTAAACTCCATAACATAAAATATCACAAGCCATAACGACTTTACAAAGAATTCTCAAAGTACACTTTTTATTACTCATTTTAACCCACATCACGAGGCATACAATCTCCTCTTGACTTTACGCGTAAAGATTTTAAAGTATAGAGTAATAGGGACATTTCATGACACTCTATTTTGCAAAGTAACGGGCAATTCCACGACACCCTCTAAAAGTTAAATACATTTAGTTTTCATTATTCAAACTCATTTCCACATCATAATATTACATCTCATTTTCATGATCAATTCTAGCAATCACCCAACAATATGCAACTCTATCACACAATTAGGGCATAAAAATATATACATCAAATCACGCATACAAAAACATAACAACTAGTGTTTCTAACTACAAAGACAGTAATTCTAACAACGCCTATTAATCAATACGTAAAACTCCTCAAAAATTTCAATGACAAATCCTAATACCCACCATCTATTTCATGATCACCTATGAAAAATAGACAAGGAATCAACTACTGTGCGCATAACATATTTTAATTAATCAATTTAAGCTCTAACCTACAATCTAAGCAAGTAGGGTTCATTAGGAATAGTAGAATAGCGAAAAGAAACCGAGAGAAACTTACCCCAGCACAACAAGAATAAGGAGAAGAACTCAAATCCTAGTTTGGATCATCAATAGGAATGATTTATCACAAAGAATTGAGGTTTTTTTGCTCAAAACTCCTCCCTCTCTCTTTTTCGCATATTGGTTCATGTTTGTATCATAATAGTTTATTTCGCTCTATGTGTGAAAATATAGCATTTATAAATTTAACAGTTCGATCCATTGATCTATAGGTTTGATTGATCGAATCTCTCAAGTTAGATTTTTCACTTTTCGATTGATATTCGATCTATCGAACTCCAAGAAATACCACCTAGTTTAGAAAGGCAGAGTTTTCACCTTATTCCACCTCGAAGGGGTTTTTCATCAAAACACAAAAGTCGTAGATAATTTAAATATTTTTCCAACGGTATTATAGTCCTTAATCGAATTTACGGTTTAGGAGTTATGCCCAAAATACCACACTATTATTCAAAAGTCATCATTCCTTAAAAGTTGTTTTTAAGGTCTAAACTCACCAAACTTCCCCTTAACATTCATTACATTGCTAAATACATCATTTCACTTCTATAAACCTTACAATTTTAAATAGGGTTTTACAATTTCTCCCTCGAAAAAAAAAATTTGTCCTCGTAGTTTAGAACCTACTCGAAAACAATTTCTAAATACCTAAATTGAACCCATTACCATAGCCTCCTACTATACCTTCTTCGTCCTCATAATACGATCGTTAAGCATGTCTCATACAACCAATCCTTGGCAACAAATTTGTGGTAGCTTCCTTACTTGAATTATGTAATCCACAGACACCAATCATAAGCCACACAATCAACCAGTTATTATATCTTAAAATTTATTTGCCACTCATCGTCTAAAGTACTTCAGTATTTCTTTTCTCCATAATCTAGGAATTTCCAAAAATACTGGCATGCATACTCATTCGTAACTCACACTCAGTCTTCTCTCAATTCTACTACCCGACTTCCATACCCATAGAATATCACTTATTAAATTATCTAGCATCTCTATATCTCAACAAAAACATCTCTAGGACTCTCATATTATCCATGTACTAACAAGCAGTAATGGTATCCTCAATGCAATTTCAGCGATGGGCAACCACCAACTATAATATCATCTAGCATGCATAATAGCCTTATATAAGCATCTATCCACGTCCAACTACAAATACCAATTTAACTCAACCGACCAGCATATACAAAGATCAAATATCTCACCTAACCATATGATAACATGTCACAATGTATCCATATTTACCTCAAAAAATGCCAAACCCACTTTTGAAACAAAATAACCAATGTTACACAATCTAGACGATATGTCCAACAACAAGGTACAATAGGAATCACATCACCAATAATACATCCACTCAAGGCATATGACAATTTTGTCAATCCTCGGGATAGATATACTCTCTAGGTCCACAACCATCACGACAATCACTTCAACGACAATACGACATTCTATTGACAATATAACCTCACATTAATGCCCGTACAACATCATATCCACAACAACACAAAGTCTCACTCACGATGATCCCACCAAATTCCCCTTTAAACTCAACCAGGAGAATATGCATTTTTTTTTCTTCATGACAATTTTATCATCTAATCATCCAACATATCACAATTCCAACCCTAGGTAAAAAATCATAAAATCTACTAGTCATGAATCCTCAAATAATTCCCACTGAACAAGTACACAGTATTTACAATTATAGATTTAACCCCTCAAATACGACAAAGCCACCCACTACCTTTACTCAACAATCTCGACAAAATATGACAATTAATTAACGACCCCTCAATACATCTGACTCCAAAACAAATCAACCTAGGTGTACACTTTAACACATTCATTTATGTCTCGACTCGACACCTAATACTTAAAATTTCCTCATTATCATGTATTGCAACTATAATTAATGTCTCTCAAGAAACAAGTTCATACTACCTTAACTACGTCACTACGGTGTTCGACAATTGTCAAGACCTCTCAACACAGATGATCTAACAAATTCAACTACGAAAATCTCTTTAGAGTCGAATCATTATCCACAATGTACTAGCTATTCTTTCTCAAGTTTCCACTCAATATTTCCCTAAACTCTCTGATCTCGCTTGGTTTGGTAGTTCTCATTCCCAATAACTTTTATGGTCTTACACTTAACCCAACATCTCCAAAGTACTTACATGACACGTTGTCTCAACACTCTTACTCAGTCTCCATCTATATAGAATCTCGCAACCCAATTCATCATACTATTTAGTTATGTCTCTTGGTTACTCATATATCTCATCACAAGCATCTCCAAATACTCAATGCACTCTTCTCACCACCCTTAACTTCCCGCACTTCTCTAGAACTCTCGGGCCAAATAATTTCGTTGATCCCAATATTTCTCATTTATAAGTTATTCATATCCTATCATTTTTTATACTTAGTCACAACCAAACTCTTACTCAAATTTACACAATCAAACAACTCCAAGCTATATCTTTTCATCATACCAATTTCTGAAATTTCTCCAAAATATCTTGCCTCATTCATACTTCGATAATTAGGATAAATTTCTTCTAGGTAGTATCCACTATATAGTTTACTACCACTAGGTCTTCTTAACCTCTAATTCACCCTATACTTCCTACTATAAGTATATACTCATAACCTACTCGTTACTCTCTCTCATAGTCTTTCACTCGCTATTATGTTTTACACCTTACCCGTAGTTTTCAAGTTACCGAACTGAAAATGCATGATCATTTATTATATACTTATTACTCATCATATATTCTCGAAACTTTGGTCACTTGTTCCTAAATTAGCATATAAACTACTTTTTAATCACGTCATACACATCGTTTATACCGTCATCCTCAAGATTACACATATAAGCACCAAAATACATTCCTAATAACGTTTTCACCCACTTCCCCCTCAATTCTAGCTTCCAACGAAAAACTTTATTGGATTGCTCAAAATGTTCCCATGTTGCACAACTCTATCCTCAAACTATTAGGTTACTCAAAACTACAAAATCCAACAACTTCAATCTCTATTGTTTCTATATCCCAACCATTGAAACGTCTATAAACTATATCTATTCATATCTCAATCTTCAAAATGAAATGTCTTCAAATAGTGTCTACAATTGTAACATCCTAGAAATTCCATACAAATTTTTCATTTTATTTATCGTTGCATTGTAGTATGCCTCGTGGTATTGTATATACATCGTTTGGTGAGAACGTATATTGAGGTATGATGGTGTTGTTGCTTTCATTTATGCATTTTAGTTGCATTATCATCTTTATACTATGACCTTAGTTGCATATGGGGATAGCGTTTAAAAGAGTAGAAATATGGTGTGCGGACGGGATTTGATGGTAGTAGCGTAAACTTACATAGATTATGTTTTAGGTACTCAAATATGATTCTAAAAGTTGTCGGACACTTCTATTAGGGTCTATGAGTAATTCTGAGTATTTTTGGAAGTTTTTGGCTTAAGGTATTTTGACCCAAAATTTCCGTGGCTTCGATAGATCCAAGTGGAGTTGGATCGATCCAAAAGTGCAGACCGATGGATCTAAGAGCAGTTGATCGATCCATCGGAATTTGACTGACTGAAGTGTCGTGAAGTTAACATAGGTCTTCTTCATTTTTTCCATTTCAATTCCGAAAATAGCGAGCGAGAGGGGGGGGGGCGGGTGTGGTCTCAAAAAGCTCACCCTTCAAGCTTCAATATCATCTAGCTACGGGGCTTGTATTGGAATAAAAGTTGGAGATTTCTC